>OX465373.1:18340197-18572197 GCA_950004255.1 Mesopsocus fuscifrons | reverse complement strand
CCCTAGTATATGAAAATCAAGAAATAAGGCACTTCGGTTGGGGCTTTCTACCCTTAAGACGCAATCCAAAATCGGTGGAGACCGGAAAAATCTGACGAACGGGAGGACGAAAAATTTCCCCTTCAGAAGATAGGGGGCACGCCCTAGTATAGAAAAATCAAAAAATAAGACACTTTGGTTGGGGCTTTCATCCCTTAAGACGGGGTTGAAAATTTCGAAAAATTCGTCAGGACGAACGAGGGGACCATAAATTTCACCTGTGAACGATAGGGGGCATACCCTAGTATATGAAAATCAAGAAATAAGGCACTTCGGTTGGGGCTTTCTACCCTTAAGACGCAATCCAAAATTTGGCAAGTACCTCAAATTGTGCCGAAAATCAGCCCAAGAGGTACCAACACCAATCAGAGTAAAAATTCACCGTTAAACTCCAAATCTTATAGTAAAACACCAAATTGGGGGGCTTCTGGGTCTTAAATCACCCCTCAAATTTTGAAATGGGCGAAAAGTTACCCCAGAACTTGCTTAGTAAGTATGATATTGAGTTTTTTCGTGTTGCTATGAATTTCTCTTAATATTATCTACAACTTTTGTCTTGTAAAGTTTTTCGTCTGAAGTAACCTTATCGCAGGGGGTGGAGGGAATGAGTCGGAAACAACTGAAAATGGTCTTATTCTACATTCTTAATGATTTTGCACTGCACATGATGGATCAATATAAATTTAGGAATAAACCTATGGCTATCGGGCATACCGAAAGGAATTTCTTCAAATTTTGGTATTTTCATCTCTATAAACACTACTACTGTTCCGTAAATGGGATGAATCAGTGGTGCGAAACGTAATAAAAGCGTCCAGAACGCTAACTTGACCGAAAATTACAACCCTGTACTCCCCTACCAGTCTACCGCTTCTCCTTGAGCAGGGTGTGTGACCTTATACTACTCTCCAGGTCAGAGACATAGCCTAAACTGGCCCTTAAGGAGCAATAACAGGTGTCACTAATGCTCTTAACTAATGCTCTTAAGAGCATTAAGTCTGACTCTAGCTTAGGAAAGCACTGAAAGGTTTCACCCAGGCTCTGGAAAGCAGTGACAGATCTTATTTCGGCTCCTGAGAGCACTGTCAGGTCTCCCTATGACCTCGGAAATGTATAGCAGGTCGCCTGCGAGGTACGTCTGGGCACATCTTGGCTCTGGAGAGCCCTGTCAGGTTATACTGTGGCTCTGGATAGCCATTCCAGGTGTTATTTTGGCTCTGAAGATTGATGAAACGTTGCACTGGGCCTCTGAAAAGCCATGCCAGGTCTCATTTCGGCTCTGGATATTGATGACACGTTGCACAGTGCCTCTGGAGAACCGTGACGAGTTTGATTTTCGCTCTGGAGAGCGATGAGTGCTTGCTCTGTGGCTCCGGAATGCTGTATCAGGTCTCACAGTGGCTTTGGAGACCTATAACAGGTTTTACTTTGGCTCTTGAGAGCACTGTCAGGCTGCAATGGGCCTCTGGAAAGCAATGCCTGGTCTCAATTTGGCTCTAGAGGTCACTTTAAGGTCACTTACTTACTTTCCGGAGCCACAGTGCAACCACTCATCGCTCTCCAAAGCCAAAATGAAAGTTGTCACGGTTCTCCGTGGCTTTTCAGAGCCACAGTATAACCTGACAGGGCTCTCCAGAGCCAAGATGTGCCCAGACGTACCTCGCAGGCGACCTGCTATACATTTCCGAGGCCATAGGGAGACCTGACAGTGCTCTCAGGAGCCGAAATAAGATCTGTCACTGCTTTCCAGAGCCTGGGTGAAACCTTTCAGTGCTTTCCTAAGCTAGAGTCAGACTTAATGCTCTTAAGAGCATTAGTTAAGAGCATTAGTGACACCTGTTATTGCTCCTTAAGGGCCAGTTTAGGCTATGTTTCTGACCTGGAGAGTAGTATAAGGTCACACACCCTGCTCAAGGAGAAGCGGTAGACTGGTAGGGGAGTACAGGGTTGTAATTTTCGGTCAAGTTAGCGTTCTGGACGCTTTTATTACGTTTCGCACCACTGATTCATCCCATTTACGGAACAGTAGTAGTGTTTATAGAGATGAAAATACCAAAATTTGAAGAAATTCCTTTCGGTATGCCCGATAGCCATAGGTTTATTCCTAAATTTATATTGATCCATCAAGTGCAGTGCAAAATCATTAAGAATGTAGAATAAGACCATTTTCAGTTGTTTCCGACTCATTCCCTCCACCCCCTGCGATAAGGTTACTTCAGACGAAAAACTTTACAAGACAAAAGTTGTAGATAATATTAAGAGAAATTCATAGCAACACGAAAAAACTCAATATCATACTTACTAAGCAAGTTCTGGGGTAACTTTTCGCCCATTTCAAAATTTGAGGGGTGATTTAAGACCCAGAAGCCCCCCAATTTGGTGTCTTACTATAAGATTTGGAGTTTAACGGTGAATTTTTACTCTGATTGGTGTTGGTACCTCTTGGGCTGATTTTCGGCACAATTTGAGGTACTTGCCAAATTTTGGATTGCGTCTTAAGGGTAGAAAGCCCCAACCGAAGTGCCTTATTTCTTGATTTTCATATACTAGGGTATGCCCCCTATCGTTCACAGGTGAAATTTATGGTCCCCTCGTTCGTCCTGACGAATTTTTCGAAATTTTCAACCCCGTCTTAAGGGATGAAAGCCCCAACCAAAGTGTCTTATTTTTTGATTTTTCTATACTAGGGCGTGCCCCCTATCTTCTGAAGGGGAAATTTTTCGTCCTCCCGTTCGTCAGATTTTTCCGGTCTCCACCGATTTTGGATTGCGTCTTAAGGGTAGAAAGCCCCAACCGAAGTGCCTTATTTCTTGATTTTCATATACTAGGGTATGCCCCCTATCGTTCACAGGTGAAATTTATCGTCCCCTCGTTCGTCCTGACGAATTTTTCGAAATTTTCAACCCCGTCTTAAGGGATGAAAGCCCCAACCAAAGTGTCTTATTTTTTGATTTTTCTATACTAGGGCATGCCCCCTATCTTCTGAAGGGGAAATTTTTCGTCCTCCCGTTCGTCAGATTTTTCCGGTCTCCACCGATTTTGGATTGCGTCTTAAGGGTAGAAAGCCCCAACCGAAGTGTCTTATTTCCTGGTTTTTATATACTGGGGCAAGCCCCCTATCTTCTGAAGGCGGAATTTTTCGTCCTCCCGTTCGTCAGATTTTTTCGAAACTTTCCCGATTTAAAAAATTTGTAGCCCCCAAAAGCCCCAACGGCGGACAGTAAGACTCAGGTTTCCTGAAACTACCAGTGCCTCCCCATCGCTCCACGGGCTCAAACCTTTTCCTCCCCTTCGTCAGGAACAGACCCCCTCAGCCCCCGGTCTAACACTGCAACTGCGTGATCCGGCGCCAGGCGCGTCTATGCCCAACTAGATAATAGAGGCCCTAGAAATGGTCTATACTAAATTAGAAAAAAATAATAGAGCCTAGAAACAGAGCCCAGCTAGGGGCCTCTTAGAAGCTTAATCAGGCGCTAACTGTAGGTATTCGAACCCAGCCGTAACAGTAAAGAAATTAGAAAAATCACATGAAAAAAGCAAAATAGTGACTTGGCAAAATCGGGGTCTCTCCCCCCCCTGCAAAAAGTCTTCGCTACGCCCCTGACTATTCCCACAAGTGAAACTGAATTTCAATACTGTGAATAATTTCATTTCTTCTTGATAAAAAGTTACGGTACTGGGTAGGTACTGGGTAGCAGGGCCAGGTTGTTTAGAATTACAGACGTTGATCTGCCATCCTACACCAAAACGTCAGGGGCATCACATCTGTTTACGTCGCCTTCATATCACTATGATATTCATAAAACTCGAATCAGGCCTTGAGGCAACATTTTGGAATTTCTATCCAGCGCCTATTTTATCAGCACTATTGTACCCACTATTTAAATTAACAACCCTCGTTATTCAGTAATTTTTGTTTAATCCCATAAATGTGATACACCTACCTACAGGAATCGGAAGTAGCAATGCTTTTTTTCGGTAACTACATTGACAGGTTATAGGCACTAAATCACGCAGCATAAACAAACTGATATCCTTCCTTCTACAAGTGACCGGTTATACAGTCATCCCCTAACCAAGGTTAACAATATCCAAACAATTAACGGGTTTCTGAAGTTATAGTGCTTCAGAACTACGATAGATCTCTAAACAACGACATCTCTAACAGCTGACATCTAAGAAAAATTGTCACGTTGGCACGACTAAAGGCTTGGTTGTGAGAAAAAATTTGAAGTAGATATAAAGACAGGATTGCAATACTGTGATCGGATGGAACTGTAAGAATTACACATCTAAAGACGCATCCTCGGACGATTTGTAGCAACAGTAAAAAGTGTTCATATTGAATGTTTGTAATTTAAGCCAATCTAAGACAGTTCCATTTCTAACTGCAATCCAGGCCTTTAAACAATCCCAGTGTCGATTTTCTATTTCAAATTTGTCGTAAACCAAGCTCTAACAGCTTCAAACTGAGTATTTAAATATTAGATGGTCATAATATGCTACTTAATAATTGATATAAAGGAAGTCTCTGATTGACGTATGTTTCCTATAGGCCCTCAATGGGAAAATGGAAATTTCCATCAGTCAGCCCAAAAATTGTGCAAAAAGGAATGTCTTGAAAATAAAATACTTAAATTTATCCTTGTGAAAATAGTAAACAATAAAAAAAGTCTCACTTCGAGAAATCACAAGATTTATACAATAGCTCAAAAATTTTATATAAATAAAGGAAACCTTCCAGATTCTGGACTATTTACAGTTGATAACTTAAATGCTCTCAATGGAATGACTTAAAAAATAAAATATAGTTTTCTTCTGATAAGGAATGAAATCGTAGACGGCGGAATGTTTACATGTGCCGGGTGTTGCCAAAGTTGATGCCACTCTGGTTGGCGCCCTTGTTGCTGCCGTACTGCAGGCTGATGACGGTCTGTCCGGCACGCAGCTGTTCCTCCGAAAACACTCGCTCGTTCTTCTCAGCTTCCTTCGGTCCAATGCCAGGCTTCCCGTACTTTGCCATCTGGAAATCATTCGAGATGACAGATAAGACTAAGAACACGACTGGCAGACACGCGGTTTTCAGTACGCCTTGCAGCTCATGGCGTCCCCAGCCTAGATAGGTTCCTGGCCCGCACTGGAGGGTGGAAAACTCGTCTATCTGGCTTGAACTCACCCCCTTATGTCACGAATGGTGGCCCTTTGTTCCACTAGCCTTTGGCTGGGTAGGGCCAATTGGACTCGCCAAAAGGGATGAGGGAAACTTTAAACATTTTTGCGACATCTTCGCCCTCAGTGAACAATACCCAGCTGAGCCCAGCTGAGGGGTGAAGGTCAGTAACATCAGTAACGCATAATGTGTTTGTGAAGGGTGGAAACTGGTTTATGGTTCTCGTTCCCCCTTTAGAAATGCCCCGTTAAATGAATTATTCAGGCAGAAACAAACTTCAACGACCTTTAAGGTTTCTGCACAGCATTCTGAATTGC
Organism: Mesopsocus fuscifrons; assembly: GCA_950004255.1. Classification (NCBI taxonomy): domain Eukaryota; kingdom Metazoa; phylum Arthropoda; class Insecta; order Psocodea; family Mesopsocidae; genus Mesopsocus; species Mesopsocus fuscifrons. The sequence continues at coordinate 18,566,671 of OX465373.1, read as the reverse complement.
AATTACTCTACTTTTTCGCTCATTTGGAGAAAAACCAAAACTTACCAAGAGAAAAGAAATGTTTTAACAAAATTTTTCTAAAAAGAAAAATGTGCGAAAAATGTGTAATGCTCTTCAAATCTGGGGTGAGGCGAATACGGTAAAAGCTGTATCTGACTGAAATTTTGATGAAAGCTCACTTGGATCATCATTTCATATTCAATGAGCATAATATCTCCATTATATTCTCCGAGATGAATTGCTCGGGTATTTTCCAGAGATCCCCTTTTGCTATTCAAAACAGAAACTATAGACTACACCGTAGTGGGTGGTATGAACCTCTTGTAAGTAGGGCTCTTTTCAGTTTTCCAGCATTTCAAATTTTGCGTTGAGTGTACGCTCGTTTGAGGATAAGGGATGATTTTGGAAAATCTGTCAGGGCTGAATGAAGGAACATGATTTCAGTGAGATTCAGGTGGGCAAGTGACGAGTTAGTAACTAGAGAAAATGGCCAGCACAGTTATTATTTTCCATAGAAAAATGATGTTTCAGCTGTTCAGCTTTGATTATTTTTTCCACCAAACCAAGCAACTCAAGAATACAGGGATAAACACTGATTCCAGTTCTTTAGAGTTTCTTTTTTTTAGGGAAAAAAATTAATGAAATTAAATGTAAAGTATGAAAAGTAATCTCGAAAAAGATGCACACCTTGCGCCCCAAGGACTGAAGGCAAGTGACGACGGAGTTCAGGTTTTGTCTCTCCCACAGATCGACGGTCTGGAAGGTCTCCTGCGCAGGTACGCCCATGGCACGAGCCGTCTCCAGGAAGTTGTTAATGTTCTCCATACACTTAAACGCCATCTGTGACTCATTGATCTTCTTCACACTACCTGCCTGGATCGTGTTAACCAACCTGGAATCAAAATTTTTAGGTTTATTTACAAATTAGTGAGAGAGCAAAAGGGGCAAATTCAGTTTCCACTGTAGTGGTAGAGCTTGTTTTCAACATCGGTACTGATCCAAAAAAAATACGGAGTGTTTGAATCACTATTCGAATTAAATTCGGAGGCATCAAATAGAAATTCGTCACCAGCTCACTAACTAACTAATTTTAGTCCGTTGTAATCGCGTAGCTAGGTCCATTTGCTTTCCTCCGCTCCAGCTTAAACAAGTTAGGTACCCGTCCAACGATAAAACGTCCTACATTCACAACGAGCCTGGAATATGCAGGTAACACGAAAGTAGGTACACTGCGCCCAGGTGTGCAGCGTATATGGGAGAACTTTACGAGCCCATTAGACGGGGAAAATCTCTAAAGCCGGTGAACGCATTTGTGGCATTTTATTTAAATTATGGAGATCATTATAATGATTCGCAGTCGTTTCAACGAACGGTAGGCATTACAGTAATACGGTACATTACGATCCGAACTCGTGCCAGGTTACGTACTTAGTTGGCATCCCAACGACTAGGCGGGTACATTAGACAGCCTAATTTAAGAGTACGTTCAATTCGTAAGTCTCATGTCAGTGAAGAGCAGTCTCCATAGAACAAGCAACTTAAGACGGTAAGCTACGTCACGAAATGAGAAAGTTCTTCTACAGTGCGGTAGATATACCTGTTCTCACTATCTTCTAATGGTCGAGGCTCTGCATTTTATCAAACCTATTTCCATAATGTTTGAATAAGTCCGTGATGTTGCTGCAAAGGCATTGTAGCGGACTTCTCCCTTAATGCAAACAGCAAGAAGCGGGTTAAACAACTTGAAATATGACGATGACTGCGAGAAGTCGTAAAGAGAAGAGCGTAAAAGGAACTGGGTGAGGGTCATAAAAATGGAAGCTAAAGAACGTGTAGGTATATTATAGGCCCATTCAACGGAATGCACGACCGTATACGTCATTCTTCATTTACGTTTACCTACTAGAAAATGGAAAGCCATCCTTCGAGCCCACGTTTTTAAGGAAGAAAGATAAGAAATTTAAAAATTTAAAACACCAACACATGAATCTCAAAATCGAGAACACAGCATTTTAAAATACCTACACAACTGTTTTTATTTTCTCAGACGATTCTTTCCAATCAGTCGGACCTCTACCGTTGACAGTTGGCCCAGAAATAGTCGATTAATTCAACGTAACTACGTATGCTTCCTCTTGGGTTCAGTCATGATTCATGATCATTTCTCACAGAGACATCTGACCAATGTGAAAAGTGAGCCTAACTCAATTAGGGTCCGGCTTAGTTTAGTTGATACTTTTCAAAGTCTCACTCTAATGTCTGAGAAGACAGACACTTTGTTTGAGAAAAAAACAACTGCTGGGTCTTCTTAGAATTCTATAAATAAATAGGCTAGAGTTTTTAAAAGGCCTGAACACTGCTTCCTTCTCAAGCATAGTGTCTGTCTTCTTAGACATTAGAGTGAGATTTTGACAAGTATCAACTAAACTAAGCCGGGCCATAGTATGACTTACTTCTTTGTTTACTGTTCGTATTCCCTAAATTCTGAGTCACTCACACAAAAACTAAAACAACCTCCTTACCGGACGGTTTTATCATATGGCCGTTTATCACCGTAGTTTACGGAACCTTTGTGTTATACAGAAACGTGACTGTGACAAAGTACCCGAACATGCAAAAGATATTTAGGGAAAAAAATTCCTCATGTCATCACTCTTATCAATGGCACGACCTTGGGAGTATTTCACTAGGCAGTAGGCTAGTGCAACATTGCTTTGTTTACAAGTGGAAAATCATGAACAAGGTCGCGGCACGTATAAAGAAGCTGAAAAAAGGAATCGAAACTCATAAAGAAGGCCGTCCATCTAGCCGATAACATGGAGTAGGTATATAGCTCAGTACATAGCTTTACGTTTTTACTTCAAACTTTGTGAGGAAACTATTATTGGTATTTAAAAATTCTGAAGTATAATATGTCTTTTTAAAGTCACTAATTATGAAGCTACGTTGTGATTTCACGATCGGTTAATTTTGGACTGTTTTTTTGTAGACAAAAATCACTCAATCGTAAATTTACAACAAAACCTCACAATTTATGACTTTAAAAAGACATATTATATTTCAGAGCATTTCAGTGTCCTCACAAAGTTTGAAGTAAAAACGTAAACAAATAGTGAATGTATGGTGGCCCTTAAAGAAGTGTGACAAGCTTTCTCTGAAATGAGTTGCTCACACTTATAGGTACTACCCGTGACACACCCGGTGCACCCTTTCATTTGCGTCATTCCCACTAAATATAGAAGATAACATAAATGATAGGTGAACGGGTCCTTAGTATTGCATATTTCCTATACTTCCTATCAATCCTACAATGTTTGTTCAACCGATAGTGCATACCAGCATACTGCAATGAAATATAACGCTTTTCTTGTTTTCCTTTCATGAGAAACCTTTTCCGCTGGGTAACATGTTCGGAATATAGATACCTATACCTAAATGACTAACAGTGGTATAAGTAGCCTTGGTTCTGTCAGTCGGTCACTTTTAGTGCGGGGCGATTCTTCAAACCAGAAACTATTCTTTGGTGAATGATTTAAAGGTTATAATATTTGAACCAAACAACCGTGATATGACCTATTAACCTCACCGGATTTCTAGACGTGCATGGCTCGTCTCGACCATAAATTGTTTTACCTAGGTCAGTTTCGTATGCCTTTCAATTTAAATCTATTTATCTAAAATCTAAACTATAATATTTTAGAAATTTTTTTTATAGTGTTACCATGCACTTTCTTCAGATTTTATTTTAACGTTGTACACGAACGAACTAAAATCGGAGGACTGTCTGAACGAAGAGTAGGTTAGCAAATGTCCCAGCGAATAACGCAAAAGATAAATAAACATGTCTGTACTAACCGACAGAGGAGAGTCCCATCACGAAGAACTTCATAGAAGTTATCCATATCTCCAGAGACGTTGATGTTCTCGTTGGTGATGACTTTGATCCATTCGAGCGACTCCTGGGCAAGTTCCTCGCTGTACTTGGCATTCACCTATCAACAATCATTACCGTCTCAATAAATAACAGTGACATACATTGAAATATTTCAACTCTAGCATTTGCATTTACATTTAGACTCGTGAAAGGACAAGACACTTTCTAGCACAATGACCTTAACAGTGATATGGTGTTGGATACCTCAAGCTGTGACCCCCTTATTGGAACCGATTTAGTGGACCTGGAACCTGGCTTCAATTGGGGAGATGGGGACGATGATTGCCCCTTACGGCATCATCGCCTCGATTCCCAAATAACAACGAACAAGTGCGTTAGGGCGCGCCTTTGTAGGCGTCCACGACATCAAGCCAGGCCCTCAGAGTCGTGGGACATGCCACATTCCCTGGTAAGGTTTTTTCAGAGATTAGTATGTACCACACAATCTTCCTCCACACTCCCATGTCCCATCCAACTGACCAGCCGACACTCTTGCAATGCATTTAACCGAGGGGTTAACCACTCGTTGGGAATCTTTGGAAATCTTCATGAAATCTCTGGAGTGGTTACCCCCTCGCATTTAACCGAACGACGCGACGGTTCATGTTTAGCTTGAGCAGATGCATCCACTATGGGGAATATTTACCACGAAAACTATTCAAATCACCTATCAGTATGAGTTTGTGCCTTGAGATGGGGCTCGGCCTTGATCCTAGAACAAGCTCGCGCCAACTGACAAACATACCTACATACTCCTTAGGTGCCAACTGGCAAATCTCCGGGCAACGTCCCGAGCCCCTGCGGTGGATGACGGAGCGTTTTCAGCTACGGATGAGATCATACCCGACGCAGAATGGCGGGAACCACAAGGACCAACCAACCACGCTGGCATGGCAGTGAAGGGCACATGACTGTGGGGGCTTCGGCGAAGTAATTATTGGATCGGGGGCCGAAAAAGAATGTTATAGAATAGAGTACTGCTCGGTTTCTTTGCCAGAGGCGAGAGTGATGGGGACTTACACGGAACCTCAAGAATCTAACCACACAAATATTAACCACGCCACAGTTACGAGACTACTGCCTTATTCTAGGCAGTAAAAAATAGACGAAGTGAAAAGTATGTATAGGTATGTCTGGCAGAAAAATGTTGAAGCAGATAAAGCATGGAGTTGTTCATGACATCACCCCGATAAGGTATTGTGGGAACGCAGAGGCCATTTGTTTAGCATCGTCTAACGGCCAACGGGCAGACCACCGAGGGAATCGCGAATCCGTTGATAGGCGTCCGCGGTTACGTCAGCGCTGGAAGGGGGCATGACTCATCCCATGGGCTCGTCCCCCACCATCCTGGCTCCCTGACTGTTCAGTGTTTCAACGGTCCTTCAAGTCGGTCCCCAAACAACTACCCAGAGCGAAGCAACATAAGGAACCTCTCTGTAGGTTCATATACCAATATAATTCCAGACAGACGACGAAACAACCAACCAGAATCCAGCAGCCAAACAGCTTGAAAGTCAGGTATAGGTCCTACAGTGGGCTACATTCAGAAAGGATCAAGTCCTTGGTGATTCATTCCAAAACAGCGATATTGACGCTCAGCTACCTACACAGCACTGGCATGGCGCCTACATTGACGAACACTAAAATTGCTAGTCCTTTCTTCCATTTTCTACCTAGAAATAGGTATCTATAGATAATCACTAATTTGAAATATTCGTTTAAAATTATTTCAACGGTGAACTAATGCTCTGACAGCTTGGAACTAATGGCATTTTTCTTTTGTTATCTTTTTATGAAGCCACAGCAGATGCTAGGAGGTAAAAACTGTAGTTAATCGAGTAAGCAGGTGCACTTTTTTGCATTCAACACTAACCAGTCACCACAAAGATAACAAAGAGCATAGTTTTATCTTTATCCTGTTTCCGGCCGTTGGTAACGTTAAATGGATATGAAAAACCCTCCAAGTCACTCTTCAGTAGGAACGCAATTTCAGTACAGGGTACAGGCAGTACAGGGTATGGGGAATGACTTTACCACATGAGCAAACGAGTATATCACAAGTAACACAAACCCAAACCATTTCGAGTCATCGACATAGAGATGATAATAATTCATAGTGCAGCTGGCTTTCACCAGAGGCCGTCTCCAGTCTCCACCAAATGAAGCAAAAGCCAAAAGGTCTGCAAGTCCTGCAAGAGCTGCCCTTTTAAGGCGCTCGTCCGACCTCCTCCAAGCCATTCACAGTACAGCATTGGCTGCTTGCAGTGCCAAGTGACCGTCCAGGGCCGACCGCAGCTCCCAGCTAAAGGGTCTCCACTAATGAGGCGCCAATAGAGTGATCCAGACATGCTCGTAGTCTCGCGAAAAAAAAACAGACTATAGGACTCAGTTGGAAGAAAAAGAACAAGAAACGTAAACAAACATTGTATGCCTAGACCCACAAGCTACCTATATACGAGGGGAAAAACCTCGGGAAAAACTATACCCACTGGCAGTCTGGCTGACATATGGATGCGCCTTAAGCTTAAGATGCATTCCCAGTTAAGAGATAACTGGACAGGTAGGTAGGGTTAAGGGTCCGATTACACCTTACAAAAAAAACATGATCCTATTTTTATATGATCATATTTTTTTAGTATCATAAAATTTTAGAAAAACTATAATACACTTCACAATAAAAATATGATCATGTTTAGCAGTGATGCCAACTTGACATGGTAAAAAAATAGATTTTCGAAGATTTTTAGGGTCCTTTTTTGAACCGTTTTAGGTTAAATAATTTCTGCTATATTCTTTCAATTCATCATTATAAGAAATTCGTACTCCTCCACATTTTCTATTAAAATACGGGTCATTTCCATTCCACTTACCTCAGCCGCCATTTTCAACGGACTAACCCAACAACAACAAACACATCGCAGCCTAGAGGAAGGTAGTCGCAGCAGTTATGATACAATTTGTACCGGCCGATACAAATTGTATCATAATTGACTCAATTCACTTTACACCTTACAATTTTTCTTGATCATATTTTTTTATGATCATATTTGGATTGGAAATTGTAAGGTGTAATCGGGGGCCAACCCTCATTTGATAGAAATAATGTAAGCGAGAGTTCCGTACCTACATAACTGAAAAATAATCAGGTAGACTGGTAGAAGAAAGAGTTACCGGGAAGAGATGAAATTATGAAGAAAATCGAATTATTTATATACCCATTTTGCGCCGAGATATTTTACAAGACCTCTTACTTTTATTCTGAAGTCCTTCAAACAAGAACTTATCTCTCGCATCTTCTCGAACAAAAAAGACAAAACTTTTAGAGACAGTAGTAGAAACTTCAGTTTTTTTCTCTTTCGTACCTTACAAAAGGAAAACCTTGCAGACTTGAGCGCGACCTATTAGGGGGCGACAGAAGCTACAACTAGACGACAATAAAACGGAGGGGAGAAGATAATAATGGAGCGGGGAGACGTGTTGGCTGGGTACTAAAACGGTGCTATGTCTCAAAACCGGGAATAACTACTGATCTACAACAGCATTGCATTACCACGTCATGACCACAAATCTCCCCACAATGTGCAAACTCCACAGTCAGCATTCTCTTCACAGCTGCACTCAGAGAAAAATTCAATACCTACCTGCATTAAGATGAAAAATACAAAAGGGGATGAAGAAGTGGTGCACTCGCTGCCAGGGCTATTCAAATCGCATAGAGAGATTCAAGTACAAGCCAAGAAAGGCTCCAGCTCTTTAATACCACTATCATAAATTCTGTAGATTGTGAAGAACTCCGTCTCCCTAGGCGCGCCGCCGTTTTTGACCAGGCTGACGCGGCAAAGCGTTCCCTATCCTACTCCGTACTAGGCCAGCTGGACGGGGTCCTTAATAGTGATGCACGAAAATTTCTTGTCTTGCTTTTGTTCTTGCACTTCTTGCATACAAGAACAAGAACAAGAGCAAGAACAAGAGTTGATTTTGACTGCAAGAACAAGAAATGACTTGTAAGAACAAGAACTCTTGCAAGAGTTCTCGCAAGAGTCTTGCATAAACCCAGGCAGATTTTTTCCAAAGCTTCATTCATGGATTGCAGTCCATATTTTGTGCGAAAAACTCTGCAGACTATTCGACGATAGATTGGACTTGAAATGGCCGCTCGGTAGGCAAAAAACCACATTTTAACAGCATAAAATTCCATGTACATGCAAGAAATTGCAAGACTCTCGCAGCAAGAACAAGAACAAGAGCAAAAAATTATTTCTACTGCAAGAACAAGAACAATATAGGATTTTGACTGCAAGAACAAGAGCGGCAAGAGTCGCTTTGCGAGAACAAGAACAAGAACAAGAAATGCCGTTTCTTGTTCTTGTTCTTGCATCACTAGTCCTTAATACAGTTAAAGGTTAAATAAATCCCTGTTGTGTATATAGAAGAGACAACCTAGTCTAGGGGCTACAAGGGAAGCAGTCCAGAATTTTCACTCAAATGAAGACTATACAGAGAATGGATACCACCTCCGGCAGTACCTGCAATACATCCGAAACGGAGAGTAACCAAGAAAGAGTGACTACGAAGCATAGGACTTTTGACCTTAATGTAGCCGAAGCTGACAAGACAATGCGACATAGCGCCTCGAGTCGTTACTGACCTCTGCTATCCTCGGCACACTCCAGTCGCCCGCCAGCCGACGTCATTACTATTCAGAAGGTCTTGCAGAATAACTTACAAAACTTGGAAACTTCCTACAGAAAGGCAGGGAAGATCGACAGTTTTAAGTGGAACTGCAGAAGCAGAGTGCACCCATAGCTGTGCTATCCCGTTGGGTCAGTCAGCCAATCTTCAGTTTCAGTACATTCAAATAATTATCATCGGCTAGCTAGTTAGTAAAAATATACAATTTTGTAAGACAAAACACAATACTCGAGAAATGAAACAGAGTGAAGTTGGGTCAGGAAATTCAAGCCCACAAGCCTTTTGTTGAAATAATGGCTTTTTAAATCGAAATAGTTATTCACTCAAATGGCATTGTTTCATGTTTTCATCATTAAATGATTTTTTTCCACGCATGGCCAGTTTGCCATGCAACTGGAATTTTATTATACGTCACTACATGAAGCTCTCTCCGGGTTTTGAGGTATACAATACGAGCTTATGATGTTACTGTACATATTTATACAGGTTCTGGATAAAACTTTTGGTATGTAAACAAACAAAGATAAGATCTTCAACAAGAAAATTCATGCATAAGTGCAAGATTTCCGCCCAGTTCTGAAATCTGGATATGTCTGAAATAGGAATAATCAATTAACTTTTTTAATAGCTTTGTCCAAAGTAGTGAGGTAGACCGTGCCGTAGCCCCTGGTTAACTAGGTACGGTACGGGCCAGAGCGCGCTTGAGCCCTGACACATTTGTGAGTCTTGGTGCGGCAAGTCGGGGAGTTGTGCCCATACTTGGGCATGCACACTGGTGTGAGCCCCCTTAGACGATGCCTAACCTAACCTTGACTTATATTTCTCCCAGCATGTTCCCAGACAGTGTGCGTACTTCCAGCTCGAAGCGATGAATAGGAAGTTCAAAAGCACACATGACGATACATAATGGAACAAACTGATAGTAAGCCAAAGGAAAGTGACACCTGCTTTCTGACGCAGTTTCTAAACATTTTTCTGGATCCGCGACTGCATGTTATCAGTATCACACGTCCTACCCCAAACAAACCTCAATTCTCAGAACCTGACTCAGCCTCTGTACTCAGTTTCCTTAGCTGTCATTCACTACAGGGACGCCACAACAGTATTCTCTTTCAACAGCTCACCACGACCGTACCAGTACCTACTACTAGGCTTCCGAAGAGGTCTATATCCGTGTCGTTGGCCCATAGTATATTACAAGGCGTCTCGCTCGTACCTACTTCAGCATAATGCCTACACAAGTAGGTATCTAGACAACAATGGCTTTTGTAGTTTGATGCCAGTGAGTCGTGAATGAGATAGGAACATCATTACTTTATGTCAGATAGTCAGAAAGGAGGCCTTCCATATGGCCAATTACATAGCAAACCTCACAGCTGTCACAAAATGTACCTACTTTATTCTATTTTGGTTTTCTGGGGATGGGGTTTTGTATTTGGAAACTCCTTGTCCTTTCTTGAGCTGGATCCTGATCTTCAAAATGTGAATGTTGGACAAGATGGAAGATGGAATGTGAAAGAATGTACCAACGAAGAAGACATGTAGAAGTGACCTCTTCATGCTCAAAAGGCTCATTTTTTTAAACTTCAAATTCGTCTTTAATCCGAGCAGATGGTCGACGATCAGGTAGGTAAGCAGGTACCTGGACTAACAGGAAGCGATGCAGCAGATGTTGAAATGTGTCGCCCTGCCATATAGGGCCGAAGCCTGGCCCAACGACAACCTCATGCCTGAATTGGTCATCGTTGAATCTGTGCCTAAGCACTCTAGCAGGTATTTAGTCTAGCCAACCGAAAGTTACACTCGTATTGTGTAACAGCAGGCCTTTCACGGGGAAATTTAGGTCTTTCTAACCACTTTTATCAGTAACAGCATTAACGGGAGTTCTGCAATGGCTCACCGTATAGGGGTGAACGCCTAAACAAGGGGTATCGCGAATATGAAGGATCAAGGTATAAGGCATACAAGGTAAACAAGAAACATCTGTTAGTACCTGTGCACCTTTGTGCAGGTAGCAGAGCTCCTGTTGAGCTGTAAAGCACAATATTTGTAACCCGGGAGGCGCAGGGGATGCTCAGGGTCTCCCCACCCGTGTAAGACAGAAAGAAAATTTTTCGGAGGTTCATTCCAACAGTGAATTACAGACTGGACTTCTTTTACCTTGAGAAGCACAAGCAATGCTGGGTTCACCGCCATATATCAGATAAAAATTCATCATCCCAGTCAAGACAAACTTGCGGCAGAATGAGCGCATCAACGAAATTACAATTTTATCCAAGTAAAATGAGTTCGTCTGAGTTAACTCTTCTCCTCATTTGGACTGCTTGTGAGAGAGCTTCGCCCTGTGGGGGACCCTTACCATTACGCCGATTACGAGTCTTCCCAGACAGAGAGAATTATGTAAAAAATAAACGTCCAACTTTGTTGGTAGGAGAATAATTCAGAAAACCTTACAAGATAAGGATAATTTGATTTGTCGAGAAGAAAAAGAGCGCCAAATTCGAACTATTACACAGAATGTTACCTCTTTCATGGTTCATGCACCTTAACTATGCGTTAAACGTAACAATCCAGCAATAATGTAGATCAAGGCCTAACTGGGTGTAAAGAAATAGCAAAAACAAAGATAGCACCGATATCGGGCCTAATCATTCCCCATATGGAAGCTTTCAGTGGGCGTGGCTAATTGATAGCGGTCATGGGTTCATTTATGTGTCCGATAATGGGTATAATAATCACCGCCAGTCATCAACTCATCACGCTCCTTTCCGATGATTCAAGAAGGGTGTTGCCGGCCAGAGTTAGGTACCTATACCTACCTACCTTAGTTTTTGTACCTGTGCCCTATCATGGTATTTGCTCATTCCACTAGCGGTAACTTGCCGGTTATTTCTGCTGTTAAAGGCGTGTCCCAGTTATGGGACACCCAAGCCGAACCCTGCGGCGCATGCTGGTAAAATAAACTACGGCCAAGAAATTGGTCTTAAAATAAGTGGCAATAAAGGGGGCATGCAGAAAAGGGTGCTAGGTAGCCACCCCATGGCTTATTATTATGTTTCACAATAACCTATTCAAAATTGACAAGGTGGGCGTCAAACCCCAAACCAAAACATCGTAGTAAAATTATTAAAAGATTGAACAAATTTACCTTGCGCTGGGCCTCGGCAGCAAATCCAGACTTAGTAGCACGTGTGGCAGCCATGGTTAAACACAAATGATTTGGAAGATATTCAACAAATTAAAAACAGGTCGATACTCTTCAAACGCTTCCCACTCAGTGAGTAAACTCAAGCGGACGACGGAACCATTTCCTCACATGGTTCTGGCTAGTGGCGCCATCTGCAACTGTTCTTCTATGTTTAGCTTATAGCGGATAAAGGCGGGAAATTCGAACTACTGTTTTGTTTACATTTTGGCCGGTAATGGCCGCGGTCGGTTTGTTGCTATGAGGTTTTTACTAGATTTGTTCTCATTTCTGTGCTAAATGTGAGTTTATATGTGAATACTATGGTGCGAGTTACAAATACTGTGAATTTTTACTTTTTTGTGCTCAGTGACTTGCCGGACACGAGTAGGTAAGTAAATATCTGTTTACAAATCCTCCGTAAGTAATATGGTTCCTTGCATTGGTATGTCTCAAAGATGGAAGTGTCGAAAGTTAAATGACTCTGTAGGTATCTACCGTTTCATAAAATAATACCAAATTAACCTAGGTAATGCAACATTTATTTCGCCTGCGTATCCGTGACTATGCAAAGTAGGTACCTACCTATATAGGTGCTTACGGAGTGCTGCATATTCACAATTCAGCAGGGAGGTTATCAGGAATCTGGATTTGCTGAGAGGGGAATGAAGAAGTAAAACCTTGGACTCTCAAATTCCTCGCTTACATAGCCGCAACTCGCCGCACCGCTTTGAGAAAAGGCCGAAAAGGTTAGGTACCAGGTACCCTGGCAGGACCTCGCCGGTTCCACGTGATGAATATCACATTTTCTACTGTTCGGAGAAATCGAGGAGTATGGGGTACTTTTGCGCGGCACGGTGAAGCGCGGATAGGTCAACGGGTCAACAGATCACCCTCATTATTCTTAAGTTCTTAACTGTCAGTGGGAGGGTTGTTGATGAAGGCTTAGGAGAATGTACCTGGTACCTGTATATACCTACTGTTACTGTGCAGTTCGTATTATCAGTTATGCCGCCCATGCCCATACTTTCGGTCAAACGTGGAGTAGGTACCTACTGCAGTTTTATCACTATACTGTGAAACGTTGGGCTGTAAACATCTCCTTATTCTTACATACATAGTTGAACACGAAAAAATGACTGCGAATAGCACACTACAATATGTTTAGCTTTTACTGTACAACGAATATTATCGAACGATAAAAATGGAGGTGCAATTACCGATATCAATCTAGTATCGATATGTGTTGTCACCATTGTAACTACTCAAGTACTCGTATGAATGAATAGGTACCTATAACTCATTTGTTTCTCTCAATGTCTTACAATTTTGAGTGGAATCTGACCCAAGGCTGGCGTGGAATGTAGGTACGGAGGCTAATAACCGATATGATCTCAAGTATTGTAAAATGAAGATAGAGCATAATGCCGCTATAATCAGATGAAGTGGGGAGACGAGGAGAGGATTGATTTTGACTTGGGAAACTTGATCGTCGCGTTAAAAAATGGGGAACTTTTGGAAGCGATCGGATAACGGTTTAGCACTTGGGGGAACAAGAGTGACGAAGTGCTGCGAGTTGTCACGATTAGAGCTCATTTTCAAAATTATGCTACGAAAATGGATCCGAGACTGAAAAAGATGATTAATGGAATTTCTGAGGATTGACATTTTTTGTGTGTTCCCATTTTCTTCAATTCTGACTCTCTTTCACTAAATTACCTTCGTCAGCTTTCTTTAAAATAATCTGAGTAATGATCAAATTCAAAATACAGTTCCCCCTCTTACTTTTCATTTTAAAATTAAGAAGAAAGTTTTTATATCAAATAAAAAACGAGAGCCTACTTTAGAGGATTTGGAAACTTGGTCTGGGAGTTGCTATTAATTAACGAAGAAAAGTGTGAAGAGAAATAATTTATCGGCTTTGAATTTCTTTCCCTTGCATCTGCTGTTTCACTTTTGTATCCCAATTAGCTGTAGAATAATGACCTACCACTTACAGCTTTAAATGCAGTCTCTATGTTTATGATTTTTACTTTCTCGCTAGCCATATATGGCGAGAAAGTATTGTTTTCGTGCAAAATTTCGAAATTGAGATTTTGGGTTTCCCATGATCCTGGGGGTCCCCTGAGTCCAAAAAAGTGGTTTCTGGAAAAAGTCTGTCCGTCCGTCCGTCCGTCAGTCCGTCAGTCAGTCCGTGCAGTGCTCTAGCGCCTATACCGTTCATCCGATTTTGATAAAATTTGGTATGGACCTGTCTAAAATCACTGCCGAGACACATTTTTAAGGATTTTTTGATTGGTCAAAAATTGCGGCCGCTATTGTCAAAAAACCGCCAAAATAATTCAAAAATCGTGTTTTTGGTTACTTAGACAAGCGCCGACGGTACACTTTTCAATCTATAACACTGAAAATTGGTATGTGTGTTGACAAATAGATGCTTCGAGGTCATTTTCAACTAAAATTGAATTGGTTGAAAATTACGGCCGTTCTGGACCAAAGTTCGATCGTTTCGGCGCCATTCACATTTATTGACCGATTGTCATGAAATTTGGTAAATTTGTGTAGAACCACGTAACTTAAACATCTGTCGAACAGAATTTTGTTATCTTCAAAATTACGGCCGTTTTTGTCAAAAAAGTGTCGAAAATGAGTTGAGAATGAGAAACCACGTTTTTGAATGGTCGGAACGCATTTGGGACTACAGTAATAAAATGACAGACTTGAGATTTGGTATGAGTGATCTCAGATAGATGCTCGTGGGTCATTTTCAACCGATTTCCGATTGCTTAAAAATTACGCCCGCAAAAAAATCTCAAAAAACCCAAAAAAAAAAAAAAAATCATTCTGGGCGAGAAAGTTAAGTGCGACTGTTGTCGGACCCTTTATTTACTTACATTTTTCTTTGGAAATTATGAAAATCTTAATCTAAACTAATCAGAAACTGTTTGACTATAGAGAAAAATCGTGTGATTTCTTTGGCGCAAAAATCAGTTCATTAGTAAATCACTATTCATCTACAGTTGACACCTTCTATAACGAACGAACTATAAAGTCCCTTGACAAATCCGGACTCATTTTTTTTGGCGGTCGTTATAGGGAGAGACTGTACGTTCTTACTGCGACATCCCCAGAATAATGCCAACAAACAGCATTATTTTATCTATCTATTTCTATAGTATAGACTAGTCTAGAGCCTTGACAATTTAGGATGAAACTTAACTTTGCTCTCTTCTCTCTTTCCAGGCCTATACGTATATGGCCTGAAAAAAATATTGTGAGTTGTAAATTTCGATAAAGGGAGTAGTGAAGTTGTAGCGGAAACTCGGTTCGATGGGCCGATAGTGGTGGATATTGGCGGAACTCGGGCAGTTTTCCCCGTTCCGGTCCCTTGCCATTTCGAGCAGTCCGCCCAACTTTTTGGAACGGCGACTCATGACTTCCGGAAAACATGAATTTTACTTCTTGTACTCAGAGGAAAATTGGAATATCCGAATATCCGTTGCTTTTACGGATGAGCAGTTTACACAATTGTGTTCAACTGACCAGAGGGGTGTGGCTTAATGAAGCTATAAGGGCTAATACGACTAGTTGAAAAAACAATGCAACTATGGCCCGGCTTAGTTTAGTTGATACTTGTCAAAATCTCACTCTAATGTCTAAGAAGACAGACACTATGCTTGAGAAGGAAGCAGTGTTCAGGCCTTTTAAAAACTCTAGCCTATTTATTTATAGAATTCTAAGAAGACCCAGCAGTTGTTTTTTTCTCAAACAAAGTGTCTGTCTTCTCAGACATTAGAGTGAGACTTTGAAAAGTATCAACTAAACTAAGCCGGACCCTAGGTTCTTAGTTGGGTCGAATGATTTGTATAGTACAACACTAAACATATTTGTGTTCCTTGGGCGAAGTCTGACTACATACTAAGGCTGAATTTCACCACTTTCCTATAGTGTCATTAACGAGAAGAACGGATTTAAGTTATCGTATGTTTAGCAAACGACAAATACCTTGCGCTTGCACTTGTTTCTCTGCGATTGCACTTGCCGTGAGCTAAACATATATAACGTAAATCCGTTCGTTAAATCCTCTCGTTATAGACACTATCGGAAAGTGGTGAAATTCAGCCTAAATGTTATTCAAATGTGTACACCGACTTTCCAATTACATAATCATGAATCTTCAGGCGTAGTCTATTCGCCATTCAAAAGTGTACACCGACTTTGCAATTACATAGCTATGAAACTTCAGGCGGATTAGAAACCGTTTTCAAAAAAAATTTAAAAACTGATATCACGAACCTTTGGACCCAATTTAGATTAGCGATTATCATGATGATTGTGGTAATTCACTCTGCGTCGAATATTGACGTTCAGCGTACCAAACCTTGTAGCGTGCAAAATGCAGCTACGTGTTTTTTTTCCCGCACCTTCCAAGGTTGGCGGGGTTCTTGAAAAATAAAGAAAAAATAAAAATTGGAAAAAATAATATTTTTGGAAACAACTGGAAAATTCTGAAAAATTGGAAACTTTTTTAATTTTATTATGAACTATCGTTTTTATTTGATCAATCCTATGGCTGACATGGCGTAAACGTCACCCGAAGAGGGGGTTTGTCTTTCCCACCCTCCGTTATATAACATCTTTCCTCAAATTTGAACTGCTGACCGCTCGCACTCGCCCTGCTTACTGGCACAGCCGAAGTCGGATCCCGTGTGACCATCCAAAATTTCCCGTATCTTCTCATCTCATTACTTCTGGGTTGGCATTCGTCCCTTCCCGAAAAATGTCTGGCGCCCTGGTTTCTTCTCCTCTTGGTATCATCACTTTCCGAATCTTCAGTCTCTGGTATTTTTTTAATCTTCTTTCATTTTAATGTCAAAATTTAACATCCTAATGTAAGTTTTCTTCCTGTATTTTTCGGTTCACTTAGCGTACCGGAAGTCACAGTTTCCGTTGTTTTTATATCTGCAACCTTTCACCGGGATTACCGTCTCTCGAGAGCGTCGTGTACTTTGACGTCGTTCTTTGAGGAGGTAGTCCTTGTGAGGGGTCCTGCCTTGGACTGGGCTGGAGGTATATCGTCTGTCTGGTAGCTGTAATGTGAGTTGCTGGCATGGCGGTGCTTCTGGAACGGTTCCATCTACTGTTTGACTTCCGGTAACGCCACTTTTATTCCATCAATGCTAATAAGCATTTTCACCCTGTACCGACCTAGTCTTATAGCTGTTTGTTTTTTTTGAAACCTATAGCTAGGAATTGTACCTACGTTGGTGTCAAACATTGAAGTGGCTTCGCAGGAGCCGTTTAAACGAGGTTTACTTGTTTTGGTCCCGTTGAATGAAGATTACAAAAATTTATATTGGCCGTAGTTTGGTTTTTTTGATTGAAAGACAGAATTCCGAGAGCTTGAAAGAGAAAAATAACGTCTAGGTGTAAGACCCAACCTTATCCACGACCAAACATACCTCTATCGACTTCGAGCGCCCGGCAAACGCCAGAAGGAGGAATTTCTCTTTACAACCTGGCAGGTACCACGAGTAAAAACCCATCTCAAAATGAAAAGCTTGAAATTAGTTTCAGTTGCATATTACGTCCACGTCTTGCATTTCTGAAATCATATAATATTTTGATGCTAAGAGATAGCTGTCTAGTGGCTGTCAACATTTCAGACAAAATGCGATTATGACCTAAATACTGACGTCGAGAAGGTTTAAGCACGTTCCTTTTAGGTCATGTGTTTCAAGTGGTGTTATCAGTCGTGAGGTTCAGTAATGTACTCATAAAGCTGGTTTTCTTAACTTTATATAGATGGTTAATAGCTTCATGAAGTGTTGCTTCTGACATTTTCTCCAATCTTTCAGAAACTTTTCAATTACTTCGGGAAAATCACTGCGTATCGACTCTTCCCAGAAAGGGGAAAGAAACTTTATTCTCTAATGGGTCTAACAGATGAAGTCTGTGCCAAATGTTACAGTGACTACTGAAGGCCACAAAGGAAGATAAGACCATCGAAATCGCTGATAAATTTATAGTATGGCGAGGGGTTAACCACTACAGGAACCTCGTTGGGAATCTCAGGAAATCATTGAAAATCTTTATGAAATCTTAGGGAATCTTGGAAATTTCTGATGGAGTAGTTAACCCCTCGGGGTGAATCTTTCCACGAATCTCTTTGAGAATCTCAGGAAATCTTTGGAAATCTTCATGCAATCCCAAGCAGTCTCTGGAGTGGTTACCCCCTCGTATAGTATGAATAAGCAGGTGCTTTTGGGTAATATATTTTTGAAGTTCTTACTAATATTGGGGTGAACACAATATCACAGCCAAGAGAACGAAACGTGGCTCGCAAATCTGTTTCTATGTAGTTGCCAAGAATTGTTTTGCAACCGTATCATATTGGTACTTCAGCTCTGGTCTCAAACTTACCAACCTGTATTGCTATCCCAGTAGTGGAAGTATAGTATTTTTTTTTGTCAAAACATCAAAATTCAAATCCTCTTTTTATTTGTAGGCTTTTGGATTCGAAATTTTAAATAGTTGATTTTCACTAAAATGACTTTGCTATGATTATTTTTTTAGTTTTTCTTATTACACGAACCCCTAAGGTGGCAGTAGTAAGAAATTTCATTGTAATATACTGGAGCTGTTCCTTTCGACACTCAGCTTCAAAGACAAGTAGAAATTTTGGCTGCGGTTCTGCCGCTGAATATATGAGAAAGTGGGGGTAAGTATAATAGCGTCAGTTACCCACCTATCCTTTGAACCTCATGTTTCTCTGAAGGTTGATGAACATTATCAAAGCAGTGCTTAGTTTTACGTCACGCGGTTTCTCTCGGCAAGTTACCCCGCTGGGTCTGCCATATTATTCCTAACAGTCAAACTTTCCATTAAGTTTGTGACAGCTACAGATTTCACGAAATGCGCGAGTAGACGTCCTTAGGGGGTTCCTGCAGTCTTACGGCTAGGTGCTTCTATTACCGTGGTTGTTTTGAGTGCAACCACGGAGTTTCCATTGCATCTTTACTGCTTATGGAGTAGCTCCATGTCCAGCAAACTAGAGATAACGGTATAACCTCTCTCTATAAAGTCCGCCATGGGACTATGTGAATTTTCTCGCTATAGATTGGATTCCAAAAGGGTTCGATTATGGACCCTAGCGTTCTGTCGCTATAGAGAGAGTCACTGTACAGACAGTCGACAAATAGACTCGGCACCTGTCATCTATCATGTCAAGTTCGGCGTTAGGTATAATGTGTGTTGTCGAATAATGTTGTCACTCCAGAGATTTTATGACGATTTCCAAAGATTTCCTGAGATTCTCAACGAAATTCGTGGAAAGATGCACCCCGAAGGATTAACTACTTCAGAAATTTCCATGATTCCCTGAGATTTCATAAAGATTTCCAATGATTGCCTGAGATTCCCAACGAGGTTCCCAATGAGATTCCTGGAGTGATTAACCCCTCGTGTGTTGTTTACCCTAAATAATAGCTGAGGGTTGGGGGGGGGGGGGGGGGGGACAAGCCACAAGCCCAGCAACTGGACCGTTTTCAAGAACTACACATTGTGCTCAGCTGGCAGCACTACCAAATATCAGCTCCCCAGCCATCGAGTAAACGATGCGGACCTACAATTTTAGGTGGGTTCCGAACCACCACAGCCTCGATATTTCACTTGATATGCTGAACATATCAAAGGTGAATGCCGAGCAGAAAAACTTTTTGGTAGGATCGGGATCGAACCGGTGTGACCCGGCTCTCACTGCTCCTCAAAAATCGACCATTTAGTCCACTCGGCTATCGAGGCCGTCGTTATTTACCCTACTTCGTACAGGAGGAGTACAGAACAGATCCAACTGATGAAAAATTTTTCGGCTGGTTTATTCCCCTAGCACTGGGTATATAAAGGAATACTGTGGCTTCAATTTGTAATTTTAACAGCCATAAAAAAGCAGAGTAGCAATTCTCATTTATCAATACGGCTCTCTTGGGATAGGATTCTAGAAATGAAAAGTGGTGAAGCATTACGCACAGTACGCTAGCTCGTTGATGGCTCATTACGTATGCTTAATTGACGAGTTCTCGGAAGCAACAGTCTCTTTCATAACTTGAAAAATTACTTTCTAGAGGGAAATATGAAACGTTTTTAATTATTTGTGGGGAAGGGGAATAGGGGATGGTCTTTACCCGTATAATTTATCCCTTTTTACATCTCACTTTTGGTAAACATGGTTGAGTAGGGACTGTAAAAGCTGAAACTGCGAGCCGCAAAAGCTTCATTTTAAAGTCTTTCATTTACGTTTTTTATGGCAATCAAATGTTGAAGAAATTGGATTCGTAAGGGGGGAATTTGAAGTAGAAGAGAGACACAAGGCTCATATTAAAAAACTTTGAGGAATCCACAACTTGGGCACGTTTTCCATTAAAAGCAAAAAGAAGAAGCCTATACCTTCTACCTGTTTGTTGCTTCAACTGACGAGCCAAAGTTAATTGAAAGAAAGTTGTACTCTGACGCTAGGGGAAAAGATCGCTTCTACACAAGCATTCGACGGGTGTGGGTGTTATTTTTCAAACGAATTCTCTACCTCTTGTACTTTCGAGGCAGTCATTTTCCAGAGCGTGTAGGAAGCCAACTGTCAAAACTTTGACGGAAGGTTTTGGAAGTTGGGAACTGGAGGTAGGGGAGATGCACTACGAAACCGCCTCTAATTGATCCTTTCTACAAATGTACGAGTTGGAAAAGTTTGTTCAAGTTAAATTGTATTTGGGAATCAAGTTAAAAGTCTTCCATGGAACTCTTTGGACAAACAATACCGTCTTTCATTTGTTAAATCCAATTATGCTGCCCAGAATCTAATTCAACAACAGAATAACGCAATTTATGTCGTCTTGTCTCTTAAAGAAAAATACAAACATGAAGCTGGAAAAGCAGGAATTTTTAATAGTTTTCAGAACGTCAGGCTGTTGACGCGTACACAACCAGAATGTTGGCCAAGTAATATTGTTTAAGCTCCGTTTGCTTCTGTGCACCAAACAAAAATTGAAGAAAAATGAGTTTTCGTAAAAAGAATATTTTGACAGTGTTAAAAAGAAAAATAGAGAGTTGCATTTTAAAATTCTGCAAACAAATCTCGGCAAACGATTTCTCGTCTAGTGCTTGAGAGAATGGCTGGCTGGCCTGGCTCGCACACTTTTATACAATTCTTGTGTTTGCTAACTTTTTAAACTTTTCTGAAATATGCTGATTTAATAGGATATACAAGTTCTAATCTTTCGATTT
This sequence comes from Mesopsocus fuscifrons, assembly GCA_950004255.1. Taxonomy (NCBI): domain Eukaryota; kingdom Metazoa; phylum Arthropoda; class Insecta; order Psocodea; family Mesopsocidae; genus Mesopsocus; species Mesopsocus fuscifrons. The sequence goes on along the minus strand of OX465373.1, from coordinate 18,545,585 downwards.
TCTTCAAACTCTATTGTACGTCTTGAGAAAAGTGGTGGAAATAGGTTGAAAGAAGTGAGTTCTGCAATATTTCTCGAATAATTTTACACATTTCAAGTTGAGTGAAGTTGAAATCTGTTTTGAGGTATTCTGAGTGAATAGGTAATCGATTTCTGCTCTTTTTTTTTTGAGTTTTCTGGAAGTTGGAGATTTTCACGGCCATGTGGGAACATCGTACGGGTAGAGGATCCCATTCCTTTTCAACTTTAAACCTTTTTCCTTCTTTTTATCTGGTGGCTATTTCCATAGATTGTGTCTATAGGTTTTTTGGTACGGTCGCACTAAATTTTCTTTGTTTTCTACTGAAATAGCGTAGGACAGGACAATAACAAACGTGCTGTTTTTTTAATAAATTTTATTCACTTTACTCGACTCCGAGGCAAATATTTTTATTGTGACTAACAAACTGCAAATTTGAGTTGTTTTCCGATGAAGCACAAAAGGGGATTGTTTGTTTAAAGGAAAATATCCGTTCTCCCTCCCGGGATTGACAAGAAAATTCAACAAGAGGTCTAACGAGGGGAACCGTCCCCTATAATTTAATAAAATTTTCACTTGACGGATTTGACTTTCAATTTTTATTTTCTTCCAAGACGAAAGGATTGGTGGGGGCAAGAAAAAGGGCGGAAGGTTTTTTTGCAAACCCTCTCATTTTTCTGCTTTAGCGTCTTTTCTCTCCACAGGACTCATGACAACATCTGTTTGCTAAAAAAGTCTTGATGTTCGGTACGGTAAAAAGTTAAGTTTCAGCTTATTTGGCTTTTGAATTTTATAAAAAAGACTGCCAGTTATTGACAGTTGAAGAATGTTGGAAAAGTAGTGTGAAAGACAAAAATTATTTGAGAGCTCCAAAACAAAGTGAATTCATGATAAAGTCACGGCCTGATGAGTCAAAACTCAAAGTATCCCTTAAATAACATCAGTGTCACAATACTGAGAGATATTTCTCACTTTGGAATTTTGGAATAATATCACAGGATTGAGAGCAACGGAGTTGTTGAATTTTGTGAGCCAGGAATGGGAAATAATGACAGGTTGAAAAAACAACACAGCCCCGAGATGTTTCCAACAAAGAAAAACACCAAGAACACCAACAACACCCACAGAACCCCTACCAAATAACACGGCTCACCCTTCTTTACCCCCGGCGCTTCATTCATACTCCAAAAATCCCAAGTATTTAACTTTTGCCGTGCCAGCTGAACTTCTCGAGGTAGTTTCCCATGACACAAAAACATCAAATCATTCTCCTACAAAAACTGAGTCTTCGTGCAAAATTTCAGTGTTTATTTTCTGACTAGACATACAATAGGAGTGTAGAAAGGGGTTATAGGTACTCACGAAACATTATAATTTTTTGATTTTACTAGGTAGGTAATTGGCTGATTCCAAGTTCGTCTTGTTGATGCTTTTTCGAAAAAATAGTTCTAACTCAGGAATCAACACACAAATGAAAGTGCCTTAAGGTGGATTTTACCACTTTCCGTACACTATAGTACGATTGCACTTGTCATAAGCTAAACATATGCGATAAGATATATCTGTTCAATAGGAGACAATATAAGTAGTAGACTTTAGAGAAGTGTTGAAATCTAGCCTTAATTTTTTTTAAACGCGTGACGTTCAGAGAACATAATGCGCCAATGAGTTGGTTTGTTAAATTTTCTGGTTGAAGCCGAAGAAGAATTGGCCGAAGCATAATATGAGTGGGCCGAAGCCAATACATCCATGTCGTAAGCGAAAAATTTTTCCGTTACGCCGGGATTCGAACCCGGGCCTCTCAGGACACAAAGCGGGCCCCTTGACTCCTTGGCCACTGAGGCACAGCCTTAATCATTGTGACGTCATTATTATTTTCTTGAGAGGGCTAAAAAATAAGCCATGTTCCTGTACACGAGGTGATAACTTACTTTAAAGTCACTCTCGAGGCATGAAATTTTGATTTGTGACTAGAAAAAGCTTGCCCTGTATACATTTTATACTTTGCCAGAAAAATTCGGACAGCTTCCTTTTAAAAAGAGAAGTTACTGTAGACCTGAACAGGATTTTATCGCCACCGTGCTGTGAATACGAAGAGCTTAGTAATTTGTTTATAAACTCCCGAGATTTTATTTTTCCTTTTGTTGAACATGGAAGTTTCTCCGTCTGTAGGAATACAAAGCTTAAGCACGGAGAAGAATGCTATTGGCTAGAGTTGGAAATTTCTTTTGTTTTGTTTTTGCTGAAACTCGAAACCCCCCCATCATTTTAATTGTGCCTGAGATGATGCTGTCTTTATCATTTTCACAATTAGACATTTTGATGTGAATTTCTGCTTATTGTAATTCAGTGCTTTATATAGGATGAAGAAAACACAGATACTTATTATCCTCTTGACTTCATAAAAACTGATAAATACCTATCAGTACACGGTTTCTTTTCACTTAGATCAGGCAGGAAACCATTGGGATATTGTTTTTGTTCTGGAACAGACATAATCATTCTATCATGATTCAGGATAATGATGGACAGTCCGACTATCGGACTATTGGTCCCTCGAGGTTTTATAAAAAATTTTGATAAAAAAAAAAACTGTACTTATTTTTTGATTTTAGTCCCTCTTCTTTATGTCTAAGAAATACTGGCTGGAGAATGAATTGAACTATCCCTAGAAGCGGCAAACTCCCGGTTTGGACACTCGTCTTGTTGGAAAGTTCAATTCTAACAACGTGAAGAAGCTGAGTGAAACTATAAAGAAGACGTCAAATGACCCTAGGAAAATCTGGAACTAAGATGTCTCCTATCGAGCAGATTTAACGAACAGATTTATTTCATCACATGTTTAGCTTATGACAAGTGCAGTCGCACTATAGTGTAATATGGTGCACTATAGTATACTTTTAATAAGTGGTGAAATCTAGCCTTAAAATAGGAGAACCCTATAAGTTGTAAACTCCCAGTTTGGACACCCCCGAGGGGGTAATAACCACTCTAGAGATTCCTTGAGATTCCATAAAGATTTCCAAAGATTCCCGATATTCATAGAGAAATGAACCCAGATGAACCACTCCAAAAAAAATAGAAGATTCCCTGAGATTTCATAAAGATTTCCAATGATTCCAAACGAGATTCCCAACGAGTGGTTAACCCCTTGGACACCCCTACAGTTTACAGTTGGAAAATCCGAGTCTAAAAACATGAAGAAGCTGAGAGGAACAATGGAGGAAACGTGCATTGTCCCCCGGCTGTACTCTTCATGTGGAGCTAAAAGTAAATAAATAGGACCCACTTAAAACTTGTGGAAAGTACCTTTAGCGGGATGAAAAGCCTGGGACTGAAAGACAGTTTCCGGAAAATTGTATTAGAAATAAAGTTGTGAAGAAGTTTCAGAAAATGAGGGGACGCTCAATTGCTTCTAGCTCAATACTTGACCAAATTGCTAATTTTGATGTTGGCAGCGCTCCATGGAGTTCATTTCGCGTTTAAACCTCTTTCACGATTTCGCCATACTAATCACTGGTTCCGTGCTCTCTTGCGCGCCAGAAACATCTCTTCAATGGCAATATATGGCTTTATTAATGTTTCTCTTCCTCCTTTATTAACAGTGAGATCAAATGTGATGTTTTAAAAAGAATGCTGATGGTATCTGCTACCCTTATTGTGGTGCTTTTGAAAACTTAGTCCGAAATAACAAAAGGGGCATTTTTTTATTAATAAAAACCCACTATTTTGCACTATTTTAGTATTTAACACACAGATTTGAGAAATCGTTTTGTTGAGTTCGACTCAAGTGGTTTTTTTTCCCGATTTTTTTGGCTATTTCTGGGTACCACTTTCAAGTCCTAAAATGGCAGTACATTCAGCATGTCATTCTGATTTTATGACTTACTTGAGATGGTCTTTAAATTTTTCAAATAAGCAATACACAGCCGTCAGTCTTCGTGTCCCCTTAATAGATGCCACTCGTTGGGAATCTCGTTGGGAATGATTGGAAATCTTTATGAAATCTCAGGGAATCTTGGAATTTTTTGGAGTGGTTACCCCTTTGGGGTTCATCTTTCTATGAATATCGTTGGGAATCTTTGGAAATCTTTATGGAATATCAGGGAATCTCAAGGAATCTCTGGAGTGGTTACCCCCTCGATAGATGCGGAAGATCCGTTAGACGTACAGCGTCTCGGCTTAACTGCGTTTAAGTGTTAATCAGTTCAGTAACATCAGCGTAATAGGAGTAAATTAGGGAGAACCTACCTAGATAACTGGCTGACTTCCGACCGAGAATATAAGTTAACTGGTTTGCTTTATAACCTTAACTAGGTGAGCTGATTGCGGTGAATTAGGAATGGGGAATGGGCACGGGAATAGGAATGAGTGGAGAGGTCTTGGATTCATTCCTCATCGCAAACTTCACTTCATCTTCCTTCCTGGCCTTATCTCGGTAACTGGCGTTCGCAGACAGGGAGGTTCCGCCAAGGAAGGCGTGTGTTAGCTGGATAAGCCGCCTTCGGGTGTATTTACCCCAATTTTACATTTTATTTCCCTATGGTCCTGGATATCGCTCCATTAAAATATTTATGTGAGCCTTTCGGGTATCCACACATTCTTTGTTATTTATGCCTAGAGAGATCCTAAGAAGTCTTCAATGTGAACGTCCTAAGGAGGAAGGTAATATTTTTATCTTACATTTGGGCATTCTGAAATAGTATCCGCATCCTCGTGGTTGGTCTATTATAATTAACTATAAATAATACTAATTTTGTGGTTGGTTGGAAATCCAGCAATTGTGCATGACGAAGTACGAAGGACTTGATATAAGTACTCGTTGTAGGTCTTTCCCAAAATTGTATTTTATGAATTTATGACACTTTTTCAAACGTGCTGTTCTTCTTCTTCTTCGTGCATGATAAAAGTTTGGCATACTCTTTGCCTTGTTGAACTTTAATTGACAAGCCTATGGGTTTACTCTGGGGACACAAAATCACTGCTGGATTTGCATAGCTTTCTGTGAACCCCAGGGAGGTTAGCTATCCGTTCCATCAAAAAGGGCGACTTGGTTGGTTGACTTGACATAGATGTTGTGTTGCTCGTAGGTATATGTGAATGTTGCGTGTGGTAGCTGCTCTGTTCTTTTCTGTTTTCTATTTTTAGCTTCAACGAAATTAGACAGCTTACTTCTGGAGTTTTCCCGGAGAATCATATGAAAAGAAAAATTCCCGTCTCCTGCACGATTTTGTTATTGTTTTATTCCCCCTTCGTGAATGCTTCTACAAAGTTGTGCTTTGCAGAATTTCCCTATGTTAATATGCCCCGAGCTATTATTCCTATTTCCCCCACCTTATTGCACTTTTTCACGGGGGAAAGGTTTTGTTTACCCCATTTTCAATATAAAAGGTTCTCCCCCCTCACCCCTGTCACTCCCAATAGAGTGTGAGATCCCCAACCTGTCTGTCCCTCGCCCTGTAATCGGTGTGGAGGTTGTAGTGCTGGATAAACACGGGTCTCAAGTAATTTAATCTCGACGAAGAGCTGAGGGAGGGAGAGGGGTGCGGAGGGGTGCGTCGCGCCCCTGCTTTGTTACTTTAGATTACTCTTCTTTCCAAACTTGTTTATTTTATTGAACTGTCCCCCAAAACTATTTATTCACCAGGTTGGCATTTTAGTAGTTACAATTAGTTTCGCTGCTGCTCAGGATACTCCTTGTGCATCAAACTTGTCCAATTTACGAACAAGTTAGATTGGAGAGTGATACTTCCTTGCGGTGTCTCTTCTTTCCTGACTACTATTTGCTTCTTCATCTACCCTGGGACTCGCTGAACTTTGCGGTGAAGATCGACTTCTAATTCAATTAATTCTTTGATGCTTAATTACTTATTCATGGCATGAATTGGAGCTGCTTTCATCCTTCTATCTTCCTCATCCTCATCTGAAAGCAGGTTATACATTAACAGTATGCTGCTGCTGCTGCTGCTGCTACCTCTGGCCTGGGCCAAACTCGGTCAGCGACCTCAACACTTTATTCCAGTCGCTTTGAAAACTCTGAAAAGTCAAAATATGCTCTTTATTTTTCGAAAATATGATATGCCGAAATGCCTTTTTAAATTCCAAAATATGACCTTTAAATATGACCGTATCCCAAAAATATGACCTTAAATATGACACTTATTTTCGTTACCGAACATGGGTTTGGTAAGAAAAATGATTTTTTTTTTTTTTTTTTTACGCTCAACGTTCAGAGAACATAATATGCGCAAATGAGTTGGTTTGTTCGATGTTCTTGGCCGAAGCCGAATATGAGTGGGTCGAAGCCAATACCTCCATGTCGGAAGCGGAAAATTTTTCCGTTCCGCCGGGATTCGAACCCGGACCTCTCAGGACACAAAGCGGATCCCTTAACCACTTGGCCGCTGAGAGGCAGAATTGTTGTTAATTTGTCACAGGGGTCAAAGTGAGAAATCAAAGAAAACACTTGCCAAATGGCATGAGAAAATGAATCTTCCTCTTTACTGAAAAGAAGCCAGTTATTCCCTTATAACTTTGAACGTAAATCGCCCGTGCACTTTCTAAGGTTCAACTGGGATTTCCCTTTTTGTGTGTAGCAGTTCACAGGTAGTGACTTTCGATAGCGAATTTTCGTCTCAAATCCAAAGAGTTACGATACTGTTAAAATACGATATCGGAGAAACTGAAAACTCGTAGGGGATTATTTAGCCAGCGGAGTGACGAGAAGGAAAGGGGCAACCTGTACAAAGGTCTCAGAGATTCAAGTTTTCATTTTCAAAGCGAAAAGAAGTCGATAAAGAGAATGAGCACCGAGACAGTTAGTTACTTACTTAGTTGTGAGACGTAAAAGGGATTAATGAACAAGGGTCCCCGAGAGGTTGTGCTTCAAGCTCTCAAGAAAGACAGCCGTCTAAATGGAAGGAACTTGTCAATTACGCTCAACATTGTTGAGTCCTGATCAAATTTATTATCGAATGCTGGATTCTTCGTCTGAGTTCATTCATATTGAAAACATCATGAATAAACGATTATTTAAATTGAGGGGACTATATAACGTCCAAACTTATAACGTTTTCTTCAAGATCGACGAATTTTCTTGTTGGATCTATTTGTTGATTGCTGTTTTCATTTCAAGATGGTCTTCCTCTTTCCTCTAAACTTGTACTTCACTCTTTTCAGTAATATTTCTGGGAGAATCTTGAAGTAATTATTTTAATTTGAGATTGGGTAAAGTAACTCACTCCCGGTTTTCTAATTTGAGAATGCACGAGTAAATTAACTTAATTTAATTTAAATTTAATTAAATAAGAATTAATTGACTGTTCGATTTTTAATTCAAAATGTCGATCAGAGGTCCCTGACACCAACCATGTTTACACGAAATGTGTATGGAGTATGGAGAGCGAGAGATCGATTTTTTCTTCAATTTTTTAAAATTTTTATTGTGAAATTAATGTAGGCCCTTATTTGAGATCAGCAGTGTGGTGGGGGGAGATTTTTTTAACGCACAACGTTCAGTGAGTGAGATTTTTTGGCTGAAGCCGAAGACGAGTGGGCCGAAGCCCATCCATGTCAAAAGTGTAAAAAAATTTCGTTCCGCCGGGATTCGAACCCGCACCTCTCAGGACACAAAGCGGACCCCTTGACCGTTTGGCCACTGAGAGGCATGTAACAGAAATTATATGACATACATGTGAATCAGTGCCAAGTTTAGCTAAGCACTCGTTCGAGTAACTCTCAGAACAAACTCCTTTTTAACGAGGTGACTTGGTAAACGAGGGACCGACTGTAGAGCATATTTACGAGAGGGCGACGCTGCATACTCGTATTAGCATTTCCATACCTCTAAAGAGTCTTTACTAACTCGGTTAGCTCCCGTGATGACTCCGTTTCCCCCGTTCCCGCAGAGTTTGTTTTGAAAAGCTGCCTCTGCCTCTGCGCAAATTATAAAACTTCGCAAAAACTTTTCTGTACTGGTGTTCTTTATTTATCACAACTAATATTTGGTAGTAAATATTTATTTCGGGTATAACAGAAATCTGAATACACGATATCCTGAATATTCTGATCTAGCTCGAAATTATTCATTAGTTTCATGTAGGAAGCTTGTGGAGCAGTCCCAGTAGAGACAAAACTTACTTTTGCCGAAAAATAATTTTACATATCCAGATAATCCAGAACCGAGGGGGTAACCACTCCAGAGATTCCTTGAGATTCCACTGAGATTCCATAAAGATTTTCAAAGATTCCAAACAATATTCATAGAAATATGAACCCCGAAGGGGTAACCACTCCAAAAAAAAATCCAAGATTCCCTGAGATTTCATAAAGATTTCCAATGATTCCCAACAAGCTTCCCAACGAGAGGTTAACCCCTCGTCCAGAACCCTGTTAGAATCGAGAACTCACTACCCTATACCCTACCGGTCGGTTAACCTACAAAGGTATGGTGATTTTTGCTGCCTTGTAGATATATGGAGTGGGTTTTGGAATCGTGCCAACGGCCAGGGCAGTTGGAATTTTCAAAGTGGCACTGCAGGATGCATAATCTTCGGATCTGCAAGTCGCAGGCTGAAGCTTCTTAGTATGACATCAGGGAACTGCCGTACTGCTAAGCTACCCAACTCATCCATATTAAAAAGCTATGTAATCTAAAACCAATACTGTCACGACGAACTTTACTGAATTTATTACACTTTGTAGACAAACAGTAGTATTTGTAATCTTCTCAAGTGCTTGCTTGCGAAATTGGTAAACCCTTTATCTAAATCCTAAATAGAGGTATTATTTTCAAATCAGTGCGGGTTGGTACAAGACGCCAAATACAGTAATCTGTCCTGTTCGTTATTTCGATTTAGCTTAATTGTAAATAAAAATGACTTAGCACTTGTATCACGAAATGATTTTGTATATTTTTAAGTTGAAATATACAAAATCAGTTCGTGATACAAGTGCTAAGTCATTTTTATTCATAATTATGTCAAAGTATCACAAAGTTAGTGTGGATGTATTATGTATTAACTCAGGAAACGGCAGGAACTAGAACTAAAATAAAATAGCCTACTTTTCGTTTTTCGTACTAGCGTACCTTGATATTAAACCGAGTATTAAACTGAAACAAAATTTTGATAATTTGGTTGTACCCGAGGGGGTAACCACTCCAGAGATCCCTTGAGATTCCCTGAGATTCCATAACGATTTTCAAAGATTCCCAACGATATTCATAGAAAAATGAACCCCGAAAGGGTAACCACTCCAAAAAAATTCCAAGATTCCCTGAGATTTCATAAAGATTTCCAACGAGATTCCCAACGAGTGGTTAACCCCTCGGTTGTACCCTAATTTTGTCATAGCCAAAGCTCTACGGTACAAAGTTTGAAATGGTTATTTGGAGCGTGGTGCATGTTGGGCAAAGGGTGTTTCATGCTGTGTTTTATGTCTGTTTTGATGTCAAGACCATATCGTATGTGAGGTTGCAGACGCTATGCTCTGATAAGCTCTTGTCATGCCGGACCTTAGTGATCCCACAAAGGGCGGCCATTTCCCATCCAAACTCTACAGACCATGTACTTCGAACTTTGCGCTTTTGCCCCATGCTTCGTCTACACTAGAGAGGAAGTAGCAATTATTTTTGGAGAATTGTATTCTTTGTAGATTAACTCTCAGCTTTTCCGAGAAATTTTTTCGTACTTTTAGTAGCCAGTCCTTTTGTTCGTTATCTTCTTTACAAGGCTTGTCGATTTTTTTTTAATAATTCTTTTACGTTTTTGGTTTTCCAGTAAAATCACCCGGTTTTCATCCTTCCTGAAATGATAACCCACCTAGATTCTAGGCCACTCGGGATACGAGGCTATTTCTTCATAAGTTTGGCGCCTTACAGGCTGGTATGCGGGGGGTCCCACCCCTCACGCTCCACGTACTCCAAAAAATATGTAGCAAGAAAACCGCTCTCCGGAAACTAGCGAACTTTCCGACGACCCGAACCGGAAGCATGTTCCCCTTGGCTATGATATCTTAGGCATTAATGGTAATATGCGATTTCGAGAACAAGGGATGATAAATATATTGAAGCAGAAGAGCGGGGCCCGGGGGTGGTCTATTGAGAACGCGAGACAGGCAGAGATGGGTTTGAGATGAAAAATTCAAAGAATCCAGGAAAATGCTCTCATTTTCCGACTAAATTCCTGCAGCCTATAACTTTTATATCTCACGAGTAATTTTTATGAATAATGGAAGATTTTTATTTTTATTTGAACCAGAAAATGGGACGGGGAATGCGAATTGGAGTTATTCAGATATTCGGTGCACGCGTTCGCTGGCGAGGTAATGGCCGGATTTTAATCACATACCTTCCATATACCATAGGAATGCTTTCTTTCACCCCCTCCGCCACCCCTTACACCCTTTACATCCACTTCATCCCCTCGCCAAACTGTATACCTTCATTTTTTGCCTGAATTTTCATGGAGGCACACCCAGCTCCTATTATTATTTCATGTTTAGAGGAAATTTGCATACTTTTATGAATTTTGTATACCGCACTGTTCAACAAGATGCTCTGCATAGAACACGTAGCTTCCGCTGCCCTTTTTCTACCCTTATAAGTTTTCTCTCTGTTAGGACATAGGTACTGAAGAAAAATAAACAAAATCGATCGTGAAACAAGAATGTCAAATATGAAGCTGTAGGATAGTATAATGGTCGATACGTTTACGCTGGAGAAAATGGACAGAATGACCGTACCGAAGTAGTTTGTTGGGAAACTGGAATAAATTTCCCAGTGGGTATAGTGTTGTTCTATACCCTGCATCTATTTTATATCAGCAGAGGGTAGAAAAAGAAAAAAAAATAGGGGTTTTAGGAAGTGATGGGGCTGACGAAGTAGGCAGTTTTCAATCTTAGAGCAACGCCATCGCCGCTGTATGGAATCGCCCTGTCTGCCCTCGGGGCTCCGTCTGCCATCCCCTGCAATTTGTTTTTCAATTTGCGCAGCCCCCATTGTTCAATGCTGGCAATGTTCAGCGCTCACGCCGAAAACTCAGGCTTCCTCTGTTGTGTTTTCCAGCCAAAGAAAAAACTTAAAAAACTTCTTTAATTGGCGCTATAAAAAAGAATACTTCATTAAGTACTGTTGAATTAGAACCTTTGTGTTCAAGTTTTTATTGCTGTTTTTGTTCGATGGAAAATTTGTTGCGAATTGTTTAAAATATGAGAGAAAATTTTGTAAGGCAGAGACAGAACGGCCTCGATAGCCGAGTGGACTAAATGGTCGACTTTTGAGGACCAGTGAGAGCCGGGTCACACCGGTTCGATCCCGATCCTACCAAAAAGTTTTCACCTCTGATATGTTCAGCATGTCAAGTGAAATGTATATCGAGGTTGTGGTGGTTCGGAACCCACCTAAAACTGTAGGCCCCCATCGTTTACTCGATGGCTGGGGAGCTGGTATTTGGTAGTGCTGCCAGCTGAGCACAATGGATAGTTCTTGAAACGGTCTAGTTGCTGGGCTTGTCCGACCAACCCTCAGCTATTATTATTAAGGGTCCGCTATACCTGACGGTGCATTTTTTGCCGCCCATAAGATTAACATTGCGAGCGGCGATTCATTTTCAAGGTTTACCCTTGGTTGGAAAGACGCAAAATTTTGCCTGTACCTAGCCCTAACAATGTTCTAGGGAGTGTTCGAAGCAGATTTCCCAATTTCTCACTGGTTTCTTTTATTGCAACTGTTTTGCAAATGCTAGCATCGCATACCTCAAGAAAAGTGCTGTATCTCGAAAACCAGTAAAAAATTGGGAAATCTGCTTCAAACACGACCTAGAACATTGTTAGGGCTAGGTACAGGCAAAATTTTGTGTCTTTCCAACCAAGGGTAAACCTTGAAAATGAATCGCCGCTCGCAATGTTAATCTTATGGGCGGCAAAAAATGCATCGTCAGGTATAGCGTCCTCTTAAGGCAGGGACAGAGTGAAGGAAAGTTTCATGGCAGCGAGTAGGTTCTCGACTTCTCGTGTATCTCACAGATTAAAACGAGATTGTAGATTTAAATCTGTTGTCGGGTGGATATAGAGTGGCCTATAGACGAGTCAGGCCTCTATTGGAATTTGCAAGAGATCCATCTTTCCCATGTCAGCTCATTAACCATGAAGAATAGACCGCTTTCAAAGGATAGATCTTATCAAGGGAAATTCGTGTTTACCGACTAACAACCTCTTCTTTTATGTGGTGAAACAATCATTAGAAACTGTAATTATACGGTTAATAATTAATGCATGTGTCGTTAAAGTTTGTACCAGCATACAACCGGTCTATAAATCATTGTAGTGACTCAACACTGCCTCGATGGTTTGAAGTAAATTCTGCAGTATTGAAAATATTTTATGTTTCAAATTCAAATAAATTTACGATCTCTGGGAAAACCAGTTATGTGATTTACTTAGGTATTGAATGTTACTTTTCAGCTATCCATATTTTTTTGTAGTTTAGTTTAGCTAAAATACATGCTTACTTCTTCTTAGCATCCTACAGCAAGTCCCTTATTTTGGTAGTATGTTGATGCAGCGTTACGTATACCGTGTACCTGAATACATAGGTATGTAGGATCATAGCCGTATCCAGGGGGGGGGGGGGTTTGGGGGTTAACCCCCCCCCCCCCCCCCCCCCCCCCCATGAACGGAAAATTAACATGGTAATGCCAACGTGAAGCAAAAAAATATAGGCGAACCCCCCCCCCCCCCCTTGACCCTAAAACCCCCCATGACCGCTTTCTGGATAGGGGCCTGTCTAGGATATCTACAGTTCTACAGTTCTGTTTTTAGGTCTACCTTCTGATCGGGCCTTAATTTCTCTATTTTTTATTTTTTCCGATTCTCAGTCAATTTTCCAAATTCTGAAAGTTTGAGAGGTTCTGTAATGAGAGGGAAAATTAAATAGACTATAACAACAACAACAACAACAACAAAGATATAGAACTTCCTCTATCAAATAATTTCCAAGGATGCGCCCTAAAAACGACTTCCTCGGCTTCTTGCTTGAATTTCTACTTTCCCGCACGTTCATAGGCCCTAGCCTAGCATCTGAATGAGAAATTTTTGCAGTTTAAAAACTGGAAAAAAAACTCTCTGGAGTAAAGAAAGAAAATAATGGTAATGAACGGGTTAGTCGGGGTATGTTAGTTCAGCTGTCAAAGGGTGAGATTGAAATAGGAGCCGAAGGTAGAAGACGGAAGGAGGAACCCTTCCGCTGGTTGTGCGACTCTACCGCTTGGTCGTGGGAGCTCGTCACCTGGACCAACATAGAAAACGTTCCCTTCGAATCATGTGGTGCAGAAGCTTTCTTCGGCCGTAATATTATGGAAACTATCTGCATAGATTTATTGTTTCGGTACACGGAATTTTACATCATTCTTATGCAGGAAATAATTCCTCGCTTGCCTGGCTTTACCGTAAGCAGGGAACTCTTAAGGTGGAAGGCGAATGGTCGGGCGTTCCATCGTTTCAAACTAAGTAGCCTCTCCAAGAGTACAGACCAAATGAAGTGGCGCTTTGCAACTCCAGGCTGTTAGGGATTGCCTACTTTGCTAGGGGTTAACCACTCGTTGGGAATCTCGTTGGGAATCATTGGAAATCTTTATGAAATCTCAGGGAATCTTGGGATTTTTTTGAGTGGTTATCCCTTCGGGGTTCATCTTTCTTTGAATATCGTTGGGAATCTTTGGAAATCTTTATGGAATCTCAGTGGAATCTCAAGGAATCTCTGGAGTGGTTACCCCCTTGCTACCTTGAAGGGGTGGAAATCACCGAAATTGCAAAAAGCAAAAATTTAAATTCTCCTCAGTGATAACAGTTTGTTGGAAGGTATAAATAAGAGGTGTGAAAATAAATAGTAAGAAGCAATGGACAACTAAGATACGAAGGTATTTCTCTCGATGATGCTTTTAGAAGGTATACCGACTTTTTTTCAGTTCCTCATTACTTCAAATAAATTATCATGAGGCAACTGAGTGACTTATGGCAAATTTGAGAAGCTAATTTTCAGCGTTTGCTTTGGGATAGTAAGAGGAGTAGCAAAAGAGGCTTCCGAGGGGTTAACCACTCGTTGGGAATCTCGTTGGGAATCATTGGAAATCATTATGAAATCTCAGGGAATCTTGGAATTTTTTGGAGTGGTCACCCCTTCGGGGTTCATCTTTCTGTGAATATCGTTGGGAATCTTTGGAAACCTTTATGGAATCTCAGTGGAATCTCTGGAATGGTTACCCCCTCGGAGGCTTCCCTCTAGGACGGTGAATTTCAGCCCACTCAAGTTAAATTGCAACTTTGAGTTGAGGTGCCTTGCAAAAGGTAGAAAAGCGAAGAAACGTCCATACCCAAAGAGGAATTTTCGACCGAAACCGAAATGATATTTCGTTATGTGACACCTCCCTAAAATGTTATGAATATAAATCTGTGAGACACGTTTTTAGGAAACGGGATTTGAAAAATGTAACACAGAAGCAGCCCTTGATATAGCCAGCGAGTATTTCTAACCTCTCCCCTTCTATTCTTCTTCTTAGCTCCTTTCTATTCTCTGAGTGCAACTGGTGTGAAATTGATGGATTGTCATGGAAGGCTATATCTATTCACTGGAATCAATAAAATTATCGAAAGTAATATTTTCTGCTCTCTGTTACCGAATTTCAGCTGATCTCGACCGCCCCCATTGCTATGAGTGGTCTAAAATTCATTATGTGCAATTTTTTTTTTTTTTTTTTTTTTTTTTTTGCGTGGTTACTAGGGTAAGGTTAGGTTAGGTCTGATAGTGTTAAGTTCATAATATTGTACCGACTTCCGGCACTCTAATCAAACCAACTTTAGCTCATATTTGTCTATCTGCTCGATATTATCCTAAGACGGCAGACAGTTTGTTTGAGGAAGATATAATATATATAAGATATAAGATATAATAAGATATAGTACAATACAATACGATAATACGAAACAATACAAAGATATATCATGGAGGCAAAAGGCCGAGGCCTGTGCCGCCTCCTGATTAGCATCGGGGTTAGTGATTTTACCAAAACGCTAACTGTAAACTGTACCTATACATATTTGTATACCTACATAGATTTGTTCCTTGGATTTCTTTTTTGACAAATATTTTAAAGCAATGTAAAGAAACAATTTTCGGGTCTTCTCAAGAAAAAGAAGGAGAAGGAGAAGGGCCTGATGAAACCAAGGCGCGCTAGAATGATCTGCTTAATTAATAAAAGCCAAGAAGAGGCATATTATTGTTAATAATACTATTGAAACTAAATTCTAATTAACCCGAACCAAACTAACCAAACAGACCCTAGTTACCCTACGAAAAAATGACAGTTAACTTTGTAAAGTTACTCAGTAAGAACTATTTGCGTATACACTCCTGCAAGTGTATTCCCTTTCTCGAACACGAGAAAACCCACTCAACTAACACCTAAGGCACGCCATGATGCAATATATGGAGAACAGTTCTTCTTACAATAAATTTTGAAGGTGTTAGTTCAGTGGGTTTTCTGGCGTTCGAGAAAGGGAATACACCTGCAGATCAGTCTTCTTAGCGTGTTATTTTATAAGTCCCAAAAATTATATTGTTTCTTTCTCAGACAAAATCTTCTTCTTGTAGGATAATAGAGACAGATAGACAAGTCTGAGGTAAAATTGGTTTGTATATATACGACTTGTACAAAGAAAAGTACAGTTGATTATGATGGTTTGGAAGGTGTTGCTCTACCTTTAGGGTGCGTCCCACCATGCCCAGTTAAAATTAAACTGGAGATTTTGTCCTATGTTTACCATGTTAAATTTAACTTTTAAAGTTAAATTTAGGGTGCGTCCCACCATGCCCAGTTAAAATTAAACTGGAGATTTGTCATGTTAAATTTAACTTAAAAGTTAAATTTAACATATTAAACATAGGACAAAATCTCCAGTTTAATTTTAACTGGGCATGGTGGGATGCGCCCTTAGTATACTTAAAATGCAGTCACGGGAATTGCTACAGAATGAATGACCTCTTAAAAGGAAAGCTTTTGAAAACCGCAAGGAGGAAGGAGTTTTCATTGGCACGTCGGGTGGTGACGTTAGTGACATGTGATTTCATGTTGCAATTTCCGACGTTCGTTCTCCTTTTACTTGTGAGTGTTTAGCGACATGCATTGCGAAATTACTCACCGTCAGACTCACAACTCTCCCCTTGAACAAGTGTTTTGAACATGTAGCCACCCACAATTATTAATAACGGAGTGACGTCAATGTTGTCCCTGCAAACATTTTATAATTTTTCGGAAACTACACCAATTGTTTATAATTGCAGAAAAAAATACCATGACGGAGGCATCACTTTTCAATGATTGGAACGCTTATTATGCACAATTTTTGACTGGCAGACATGAAATTCTGTGAGAGTGGTCATGGATAGACGTTTGGGAGTATGCCGTTTTCAACCAGTCCTAAACAGTCAAATAATTTTTGTTAATTTCGGACCGTATAAGGAGTCAGCGAGGGGTTAACCACTCGTTGGGAATCTCGTTGGGAATCATTGGTAATATTTATAAAATCTCAGGGAATCTTGGAATTTTTTGGAGTGGTTTCCCCTTCGGGGTTCATCTTTCTATGAATATCGTTGGGAATCTTTGGAAATCCTTAGGGAATCTCAAGGAATCTCTGGAGTGGTTACGCCCTCGGGAGTCAGGTTCTTCAAGTATTCTTTTATTGGGTGTTATAGAAATTTCTCAGACACTTGGAAGATTTGGAAAAACAAAAAAACTGACTTTGTGAGAAAAAAGTGACCATTTTCGAATTTTGTAGGTATTAGGGTCCGATTACACCTTACAAAAAAAATATGATCCTATTTTTATATGATCCTATTTTTTTAGCATCATAAAAATTTTAGAAAAACTGCAATACACTTTACAATAAAAATAGGATCATGTTTAGCAGTGACGCCAACTTGACATGGTAAAAAAATTGAATTCCGAAGATTTTTAGGGTCCTTTTTTGAACCGTTTCAGGTTAAACAATTTCTGCTATATTCTTTCAATTCATCGTTATAAGAAATTCGTACTCCTCCACATTTTCTATTAAAATACGGGTCATTTCCATGCCACTTACCTCAGCCGCCATTTTTAACGGACTAACCCAACAACAACAAACACATCGCAGCCTAGAGGAAGGTAGTCGCAGCAGTTATGATACAATTTGTACCGGCCGATACAAATTGTATCATAATTGACTCAATTCACTTTACACCTTACAATTTTTCTTGATCATATTTTTTTATGATCCTATTTGGATTGGAAATTGTAAGGTGTAATCGGGGGCTTAGGCTTTGAAGCTATGTATAGACCCATATAGCGATGCCTTTTATAGGGAGGTGTGACTTTCCTGTGTGCTTAATTGATACATGAACAACATTCTTTTGTGATCCATTCGCTGAAAACACTGACCGAAAAGGTTGACAAATTGACAAAGATTAATCAGATGAAAAATTTGTGTTTGTCATTCACTGATGTATGCATGCTAAAAAAAAAGTGATGCGCGTGAACTTAATTGGTGTGTGATGCACGTAATTTGACACCTTTTTATTTGCGAGTGATTAAGTGGGTCATGTTTTTGATGTGAATTGTCATTAGCATTTTGACAGACACAAGCTTAAATCTGTCTGATTGAATTCTCATTTTCCCTTTCATAAGCGTTTTGTCGTTTTTGATAGGCTGGTTAAAGTGGGATGCGTCGCAATAAATGCATTTCCTTCCTTTTTCTGGGTTATTTACCATCACAGGTTCATTTCTGGTCCATGAACCTCATGCACAACCAAGGGGGTAACCACTCCAGAGGTTCCTTGAGACTCCATAAAGATTTCCAAAGATTCCCAACGATATTCCTAGAAAGATGAACCCTGAAGGGGTAACCACTCTAAAAAAAATTCCAAGATTCCCTGAGATTTCATAAAGATTTCCAATGATTCCCAACGAGATTGCATGAGATTGCCTGAGATTATGCATGAAGATGTCCAAAGATTTCCTGCGATTCTCTGAGAGATTCGTGGAAAGATGCGCCCCAAAGGGTTAAATACTCCAGAAATTTCCAAGATTCCCTGAGATTCCCTACGATATTCCTGTAGTGGTTAACCACAACCATAACCCATATAATGAGGATGTGAGGTTCCCTCTAAAATTATACCTATATGCCTGACAAGAATAATTAATAACACTATGTCTATTTGTCGGACACAATTGAGACCGAGACTGAGACTAATATAATAATCACCCCACTTAAAAATTGTAATTATTATTACCTACATAAATATTGTTTTTCAAGTCAACCTAAAAATGAAGTTTTCATCCCCGCGCGGAGTTGCAAAACTGGAATCAACATTTGAAGTGGTCTTGTGTCTCGAGTTGGGCACGAATACTTCTTGCATTGGTAATAGCGAGATGTTCTGGTTTAGGGCTGGCAGACAGTTTGCTGACGTGAGATGAAAACTAAGTAGTAAAGAACATTAACTCGACAGAGCCAGGTCGTTAGTTAGCTTCGCGGTAATTTCGGATTCTCTTTGTCCCAGCAACATATTCGGAACCATAGCGGTTGTGTGAGTTTACCCTACAGAAACTAACTTGTTTACTTTTAATTTTCAGCAAGTCACAGAGATACAGTTTCATACGGGTCCTAATGATGCTTGTCAACTCTGTCTGGAGGGATATGTGTTTGGTTTAGATTCCATGCGGTACTCAGACAGTGTTAGAGAAGTATCTTTAGTGACTTTGATATCGCTACCTCTACTGAGCTCTGCCAATTAGCTGTGATTCCCTTATAGACTTCATTCCGACCTTTACAAGTTAATGTGATCCCTTTCCAGCCGTATTTGATACATAATGCACGGCTCCAGCCGGAGTCAGCTCCAGAAGAACCCGTTCAGAACCAGTTTCAGGGAACTCCCAAACTGAACCCCTCCAGTTTTTGTACTGCTTTGGATATTATGTAGATATTAAAGGCGTGAGGTCGTGGGATACAAGCCCAAATATTTAATATTCAAGAATTAAACGTCGTGGAACCACCTAATATCTACCATCTTGTGGGTGGGTGCATGAACTCAACCAAAATATTTTAGTAAAGAATATTTCGGAGGTTGAAAGAGTACAAGTCAGAAAACTTTGATGGCGAGTGGGATGAATCCGTGGACCTTTCACATAGACTACCTATTTCGTCCTGTTTGATAAACATACCAAATTTTTCGAACAATGATTTAAAAAGAAACACTCTACCACACTGTGTTTCAAGCCTCTTCGAGCCTAGAGCACAATGGCATAATGAATGTATCCACAGTCGTTAAGGAAGTCGAATTTGCCCAGAATCACACCCTGGGGCGGCCACTATCCATCGCTTATACGCACAAGTAACCCAAAATCCTTCCTCAATCAATTTTATCTCTCTTTTACAATTTCCGGTAATTTTTGTTGGTAAATGAATATTTTCCCACTTCCACGGAAAATAAGGGATGTTCAGCTCCTCCCATCAGCAAGATCAACATTATTAACAAGACAAACAGGCTGTTCAGATAACACAACATCCAGGATCGTCCGCGCTTGTAAGTGAAGCCCTGGAGATTGGAGAAAATAACCAACACGTTTACTCTATCCGTATATTTTGTAATTAGCTTGCCTCATGCATTACGTATTTATAACTTCTCGTTCGCTGATATTCATGCATTTTCTATCCCACTATATTAAAATTGTCTCGACCTAAAATCTTCAAGGGGGGTCAACTACAGAGATTCCGCATGTCAAGTTATAATAAAGGTAAAATCGCTGAGCCTTAAGAGGCCGTGCAAAAGTTACGAGTTGCGGAACTCTAAGAAAATGGGGTAGTGTAGGGTTTCGGGGTTTCTTTGTGGCTTTTTGCATCTTTCGAGCTACAGTTGATCTGAATAGCTCATTTTATTCCTCATGAAATGCACTACAAGATAAACACAAACTAAACCGTGCCAGCTAACGAAATAAACGACTTTTTGATTGAGGAAAATGATTTTCGGAAATTTTTTTGTTTGTAGCGCTGTTTAGTTTTACAATTTAAACACACGCCAAACCGATAACATTGTAGTTTTTTATACATTTCTTATTCGGAATGAATCAGGCTTTAAGACACAGCAATGCTTACCCCAAACTATGAAGAAATATCCATTTCTAAGCGCATCATTGACCATCATACGTTGAAAACCACTAAAAAAATTCTACAGAAACTAACATATCACACCGAATTCTAAAGATGAACGAAATAAAAAGGTATATTAATGGATGTCATTGTTTAAGCTACAATTTGATATACAATACATGCAGAAAATGTTTTGAGAAAGTACAGAAAAAAAAATATTTAAAAAATAAAAAAATAAACGGATTTATTTTCGGATATTTGATTTCGCGCCATTTCTAGCAGACGCCAAGGGCGGTCAAAGGAAATGCCAAAGGAATTTGGAAAAACGTAGAATTATATTAAAATAAAAACTATTTAATTTTTTATATTATTTAATTAAATAAAGCTACTAAAGATGAAACTATTGAATTTTTTACAATTTAGAAATTAACCTTTCAAAATTCGTCATAGAAAAGTGAGTTTGTTACAGATGAGACAGAGACTATTGGTTATATGGGACTGTGGCTTCCAAACTCAGCTATGTGGTATTAGAGCAGTGGTTCCAACAGTAGCCTATCATGTGTGGGGGTCAGGGATCGAATACTGGCGGGATTTTTTTTTTAATTTTTTTCTTTTTCACCGATAAGTAGGTAAGTATATACGGTAAGGAAGTCCTGGCGATCACTCTCTCTATTACAAACACTCACTCCCTATAACGAACATTCCCTCTTTATAATCTACAACCTTCTCTTTATAACGATGTTCTAATTTATAAAGAACACTCCCACTTTATAATCTACAACACTCTCTATAACGAGGTCCCTCTCTATAACGAACATTCCCACTTTATAATCTACAACTCTCTTTATAACGAGGTCCCTCTCTATAACGAACATTACCACTTTATAATCTACTACACTCTCTCTATAACGAGGTCCTAATCTATAACGAACACTCGCACTTTATAATCTACAACACTCTCTATAACGAGGTGTCTCTCTATAACGATCACCCCCACTTAATAATCTGCAACACTCTCTCTATAACGAGGCCCCTCTCTATAACGAACACCCCCACTTTATAATCTACAACACTCTCTATAACGAGGTGTCTCTCTATAGCAAACACCCCCACTTTATAATCTACATTATCTACAACATTCTCTCTATCACGAGATCCCTCTCTATAACGAACAATCTATAACGAACACTCCCACTTTATAATCTACAACACTCTCTATAACGAGGTGTCCCTCTATAACGAACACCCCCACTAAATAATCTGCAACACTCTCTCTATAACGAGGTGTCTCTCTATAGCGAACACCCCCACTTTATAATCTACAACACTCTCTCTATAACGAGGTGTCTCTCTATAACGAACACTCCCACTTTATAATCTACAACACTCTCTATAACGAGGTCCCTCGCTATAACGAACATTCCCACTTTATAATCTACAACACTCTCTCTATAACGAGGTGTCTCTCTATAACGAACACACACTTCATAATCTACAACACTCTCTCTATAACGAGGTGTCTCTCTATAACAAACATTACCTACTTACCACTTTATAATCTTCAACCTTCTCTTTATAACGAAGTCCTAATCTATAACGAACACTCGCACTTTATAATCTACAACACTCTCTATAACGAGGTCCCTCTCTATAACGAACATTCCAACTTAATAATCTACAACACTCTCTCTATAACGAGGTGTCTCTCTATAACGAACACCCTCACTTTATAATCTACAACACTCTCTCTATAACGAGTTGTCTCTCTACAACGAACACCCCCACTTAACAATCTACAACATTCTCTCTATAACGAGGTCCCTCTATATAACGAACATTCCCACTTAATAATCTACAACACTCTCTCTATAACGAGGCCCCTCTCTATATAACGAACACTCCCACTTTATAATCTACAACACTCTCTCTATAACGAGGTGTCTCTCTATAACGAACACACACTTCATAATCTACAACACTCTCTCTATAACGAGGTGTCTCTCTATAACGAACACCCCCACTTTATAATCTACAACATTCTCTCTATAACGAGGTCCCTCTCTATTACGAACACTAGCACTTTATAATCTACAACACTCTTTATAACGAGGTCCCTCTCTATAACGAACACCCCCACTTTATAATCTACAACACTCTCTCTATAACGAGGTGTCTCTATATAACGAACATACCCACTTCATAATCTACAACACTCTCTCTATAACGAGGTTCCTCTCTATAACGAACACCCCCACTTTATAATCTACAACATTCTCTCTATAACGAGGTCTCTCTCTATAACGAACAATCTATAACGAACACTCCCACTTTATAATCTACAACACTCTCTATAACGAGGTCCCTCTCTATAACGAACATTCCCACTTTCTAATCTACATCACTCTCTCTATAACGAACACTTCCACATTATAATCTACAACACTCTCTCCATAACTAGGTTCCTCTCTATAACGAACACTCCCACTTTATAATCTTCAACTCTCTCTCTAACGTGGTCCTACTCTATAATGAACACTTCCACATTATAATCTACAACACTCTCTCTATAACGAGGTCTCTCTCTATAACGAACACTCCCACTTTATTATCCACAACATTCTCTCTATAACAAGGTCCCTCTCTATAACGAACATTCTCTTTAACATGTAACAAACTCTCTATAACGAATATTCTCTATAACAAACACACAGCCTATACTTATAAGTATTTTGCTGACCCAATTTTGATGAAATTTGATGTGCACCTGACTAAGATTATGGCCGAGGGATCCTTTTATGTTTAAAGTATTTTTTGATATGTATATAGAAAATTACTTAAGAATTATTCAAAATTTGTGTTTTTGATTAGTCGGATAAGCAACAAGAGCTCTGTTTTCAATCTATAACATAAGGAATTGATAAAAATGTTGGCAAATAGATCATTGCGGGTTCTTAGGAATAAAATTACAATTAGTAGAATATTACAGCAGTCTTTGACTGAATTTGGAACGATTTGGCTCCTATCCCAGTTACTGACGGATTATTCTGAAATTTAAGTAGGTACTTAAACATTTGTAGAGTAGAATTTCGTAATTACCTATGACCGTTCTTTTTAAAAATAGTGAAATAGTCCAATGAGAAACCACGTTTTTTGAATGGTCAGAACTCAGAACGCATTTTGCGAACTGAATCTTAATAAAATCACAAAAAAGAACGAAAATTTGATAGTGGGTGAGAAAGTTAATTGCAGATATTGTAGGACCCTTGATTTTTTTTTTTTTTTTTTTTACTAGCAAGTAAGTAGGTAAGTAAAACACAAATGGTGAGGTAAATTTGCTCTAACGCCGTTCGTTTAATAAATGTTTAGAGGGCGTCCATCTAGCCACAGCGCACCGCGGCTAAATGGACGACCTTCATAGAAAATCAAAACTATGAGGCTGAAAGCCCAGTTGTCTAGCCCCACGCAGTGGCGAGGTGAAGAGCAGGCGGAGCCTGCGCTTTAGCTCGTCATATATTAATTTTCTAGATTTTTATTTCATGGTTTTTTTTTTCAGTAGTGATTTTTATTATGCAACTGAAGTTCCTATTTTGAAATCTGTAAAAATTACGACTGTATAATAATTATTTAGTACAGTGTTCAACCGTTTACTATACAAGTCGGTGTCTAAACGTTTCGTTGGAAGTTCGTCGTTGGGTGCCGCTCCACTTGCGGCAAGTTTCGAATCAGATTGACGTCTGTCAGTTCTGTTTACATTAGAAAGAGCGGTGTGACATTTGCACCAAATGGGGTGCAGTTATATACACTCGCACTTTCATTGAAACTCGACTACAGATCAGTGGCGTAAAAAAGTGCATGATTTAACCGTTCACAGGATGAAAATAAATCTTTACTTAGGAATCTTCACAATTTTATGATTTTGAAAAATGTGGGTGGATAGGGAATTCGTGTGAAAGATGCAACAATTTGATTTGAACCTTTCAGTGTGATATTGGATGGAGCGAGTGGGGTGTGGGTGTGGAGCTGCAAAAATGGAATTGAGGTGAGGCTTCTGGCTGCTGCTGGCTGATCCTCCTGTTATTATCAATATGGCTGCTGCAGCCAGCCCGTTGTGGCTTCTGCCCTATCCCGCGAATATCTAATGCAATCCTTTTCTGAATACCTCCCTCTAGTTCCTTTACAAAGCCGTATGAGCTTGCAAGTTCTTTCTTTATTTTTTGTGCTTGTTTCGTGATTTTTTTACCTTACCCTTCCTAAAGGTAGGTGAGACTAATGTTCACCGGAAGTATTAAATTCTTTATAAAATTTGGTGGTGCATATTACTAAAATTTATAACGTGCACTTTCCTAAAATTTCCAATCGCATTTATCTACAAATTTGCACGTGCATTTCTCTAAAAATTTGCACGTTGCTCTTTTCTAAAATTTATGCGTGCGCTTATTTGAAATTGGGTGCATGTTCTCTTACACGTGCATTTTTCTAAAATTTGCACGTGCATTTTTAAAATTTGCACGTGTATTTTTCTAAAATTTGCACGTGCATTTTTCTAAAGTGTGGATGTGAAAAGTCTTGAGAGGAATATCCGTAGACGACACATTTTTCTTTGAGTCGTCTTGGCGACATGGATGATATAAGAAAAAGAGACATTCAAATAAAATAACTTAGGTCTGAACCATACCTATAAATAGGTACTGGAGAAGGGGGGGACAGGGTGAAGAGGGCGCTTTACAGCTTGGAGGGGTTGCCACCGACAGCAGCACTGTCGCCAACTGCCGGCCGATCTCGAGGTTTATTCTGTCCCAGTCGCCTTGCCGCACTGCTGCAGGGGTGGCGCATTCCCTACCACTACCTTCCAAAATCGGGTTGTGCCCTTAACTTCTCCGTTTGTGTATGGACAGCACTAGCCACGTGGCTGTTTGAATGGCAGAAGTGGAACACCCTCTTGGCACTTCAAGAAACGCTACCCTAACTCCCGCTGTTTGAAGGTTGGTTTATATTTGTATTTTGGGTTTGTTTTGATTTGAGATTGAGGTTATGGCTGATCGAAATTTCGAAAATTACCTTATCCACTTGCGTATGTGTCTACTTATTATTACAGCAATTTTGATACACGCATGCTGCGTTCGCTGGTGGGGTGTATACATAGAAATCGCCTTTTTTGTTGACAGCATTACGTTTATCCGTATCAGGCTGATTGAACTGCGAGATAAATCATTTATTCCACCCTGAAATTGGGCTCTCTGGATTATTCACTGTTCAAGCAGAAAATAGGGAAATAAATATTTCACAAACAGGAGGCCCGCATCAAAACAGAATTCTTTATTAGTTGCTAACAATATCTTCTCGCTTGGCTCTGCTTTTGAGGAGCACCTAGGCACTCGTATATTTTTAACTCCCTCTCTCACTGTACCACGCTGTTGTATACTTTGATTCACGAGGTAGTTACGTCAGTGGTAGCATTAGGGCACATGATACGGGACCAAATAGCCTCCATCTTAATGTTATGGCTGAGAATGAATATAGGATGTAGTCACGGCACCTGTATGAGTAAATGGCCCTACCCATCTAGGTATATATATTTTCATTTTTTGTATTTAGTAAAATTCAGTAAATCATATTTCTGACTGAATAAGGTTTTACGGTACAATGGTTCGAACCTGGGCCCTCCACCGTGTGTGACATTTACATCGTGGCTAGCACCCTGCACTAAACAGGCGAGAAAAAGGTTTTACAAATTGACCGTCTCAAGTTTTGTCTTCAGGCAGATATATTGCAATCAGATTTCCCAACAATACTATTGATTTTTTCGAATTTGACAGTTTTGCAAGCACATTATTTGCATAACATAGGTTTTTAAGGGGGAGATTTCGAAAACCAGTTATAAACTTATGAATATTTCCAGGTCATTTTCTGTAAAGCATTATAGAGGCTACGGTCAACTATGAGGGTAGCTTTCGTGCAATTATATACCTATACACAAGAGTTTTTTACGGTCAATTACGCCCACTTGGAAGGCTTCCCCGAATTGTTTCCCCCCTTCCTGTTTTTCTTCCCCTATAGTTGGAAGTAACTTGAAATCAAAGTACACTCTCCTCCACCCTCCTGTCTTCTGCGTATATTGTATTCCTTAATTGCTAGCGGATTAGCGCGGAGGGTTGGGGGGGGGACAAGCCCAGCAACTAGACCGTTTTCAAGAACTATCCATTGTACTCAGCTATGGCAGCACTACCAAATACCAGCTCCCCAGCCATCGTGTAAACGATGGGGACCTACAGTTTTAGGTAGGTTCCGAACAACCACAGCTTCGACGTACATTCCATTCGACATGCTGAACATATCAGAGGTGAATGCCGATCAGAAAAACTTTTTGGTAGGATCGGGATCGAACCGGTGTGACCCGGCTCTCACTGCTCCTCAAACGTCGACCGTTTAGTCCACTCGGCTGTGTATTCCTTGCTAAGTTACTATAGTTCTGCTTTGGTAGTGTGGATTTGGATTCCAAATCGAATGGCACATCTTAAATTGATCAGCAGATCCCGCCAAATTGATTCATGAATTGTGAATGACTCACAGGTGCAGGCATACCGCTCATGCATTAATAGCATACATCAGGGCCGATTAACAGTCGCCGCACGTTCGTTTTGGGGATGCAATTATGGTCGGCTCTTTTCCGGTTTCTACAGGACGGTATACCCCTGATTCTGACTCGCTATTTGTGATTATTACAGAACAGTTGTCAGGTGGTGCTTATTACATCGTGTTTGCATCATTTCTGTGACCCATGATGTAATCTCGTAGCGATGCTCAGCAGTTTGCTCTGTTTGTCAGTTTGGAAGCCTTGCCTTGGAAGCCCAAAATTGCGAAAATCTATCGCTCTGCATAAAATGAAGGAGGTTGGAGAAATTCTGAAGTTTGTTTAGGAAGTTTATCAGAGGTATTTCCCTACTTTCCCTGTATATCCTTAGATGTGAAATAGGAAAAAACGGCGGAAGAGAAAAATAATATAAACTACCCTCTTAAATACTAGCATTTTTTTTCGCACCTTGGCTGCTTGTTTTCCCTGCCTAATAGGGGAGCTATATTTTAATCCGGTATTTCTTGGTCATCGTAGTATTATTACCGCTGTTTTTAAGAAATTAAACTTTTTAATTACTTATTATGATTGCGCTTCTATAGGAAATTAGTTACCTGTTATCTGCCTAGATAGGTAGGACAGGACTGTATAGGACTGCTGTAGAAGAACCTTGAATAAATACGTATACGTACCCACCTACGGTACGTACCTACGGTATATGGCTAGCCTGAAATTTCCTGAGAATTCGTAAACATTTTCAAAGATTTCCAACGAAATTCCTGGAGGGATTAACCTCCAGAAATTTCCATGATTTCCTGAGATTTCATAAAGATTTTCAATGATTTCCTGCATGAGATTTTTAGCGAGATTCCCAACGAGATTCCTGGAGTGGCTACCCCCTCGGTATATGGTGTATGATATAGTGTATCGCATAGTTTCCGAAAGGAAACAATGGTGTAAATATTGTATCCAACTGTTGAGATTTGACTGCCAATAGTATCATTGACCCTTTATCTAAAGAATAAATGTCACATATAATTTCGGTTTTTTACGATTTTCCTTTCAACTTTGTGAGCTGGAATATTTAGCCAGCGCCTTGGAAAACGCCTCATTTCTCACTTTTAATGGCTATGTTTTTATTCTAAGCTGTTTTAATGAAGAGTCTAACTTTTAATTTCATGAGCCTTGAAATTAAAACTTGAAAAATCGTGATTTGTTTTCCATTCATCAATTTCGTTTATTGAAGCATTTTTTTCTGCGACGGGGTAAAGCCAGGAAGTAAAGAGAAGTGGGTTGCTATTGATTTCGTGCTCTGATTAATTTTATTTAAAATTGTCAAAACCTTCGGTAAATTTGATCACAGTCTGACTCCGACTCTTTATTTCAGTTTCTCTCGCAAACTGACCTATTTCTACAAGTATGTGGTATATGTCGTTGTTTAGCTAGGCTTTGGACGGCTTTGGAAATATATACATACGGTTCCTCAAGTTACTGTGAAAAAATCAGAAATTTTCATAATTTTCAAAATTGTGCCGAATTGCTCCCCTGCCCTGGCTTTCCGTCTGGGAATAATAATAGCTGAGGGTTGGGGGGACAAGCCCAGCAACTAAACCGTTTTCAAGAACTATCCATTGTGCTCAGATGGCAGCACTACCAAATACCAGCTCCCCAGTCACCGAGTAAACGATGGGGACCTACAGGTTTAGGTGGGTTCCGAACCACCACAGCCTCGATATACATTACACTTGACATGCTGAAAATATCAGAGGTGAATGCCGAGCAGAAAAACTTTTTGGTAGGATCGGGATCGAACCGGTGTGACCCGGCTCTCACTACTCCTCAAAAGTCGACTATTTAGTCCACTCGGCTATCGAGGCCACCCGTCTGGGAATAGTCCCACCGCGCTTTAAAAAACTTGCAATCACGAAAGGGCAACCAGTGATCCGTGCTGGTAAAATCGGAGTGAAGAATCAGGGCAACTGATTTCCTTGGTGTGCTTCCGGTTACGAGAATCGAGCCGGAAGCTCGCAGGGCTTTGATGAACCGACGGTGGCCACGGCAGGTGGAGTTGGCTAAGTGGTCAGGAAGCGTTTGGCGGGCCGCCTTTTATTCGGAAAGGAGTGCGGTACGGGTTGTGCGAATTTATGGGATATCTCCCCCTTTTTCCCCTCCCTCTGTTCCCCTTCCCTTGCCCTCCCCAGCACGGTTATGATCTCTCTCGGGGAAATAAGCCCTTTTGATTTATTCACTCCTGTAATTATCTTCATTAGTGCTCGCCTGATTTTTTTCGTCCGAGTTTTTTTGATGGAGATTTAGTTTTGGATAGAAAAATGCCTCGAAGGGTGTGTTTGTTTTGTAATAATTAAAGGAGAAAAGGGCATGAAGTTGTTACCTTTTGCGGATGAAATTCAACACATGTGTGAGTATATCCTTTTGTAACTTTCTAGAGTTTCACATCAGTCTGATTGTAAGTAGGTACCTAATTGAATAGGTGCACCTGAGCCACTGGCATCCATCAACCCGTAGTTATTTGACAGTAGGTATTCGCACCAAAACTGTGAATAAGATTAAATTGTGTTTTCGATCAAGACTTAGCTATTTTGAGGAGTATTACTTCAAAGTCAACCCGCTATATCCAAAGAGTGTCTCGAGATTAGTGTTCAAGCGTCGCTGCATGCAAGCTTTCAGACCATGGAACCAGGCAGAGTAAATCCTAGTGGTAATACTATGGAAATGTGATCTAGGGTCGCACGATGACGCACTGTCTAACCCAGACAAGTCAGCGTTTGTAACTTAAGACCAACTGTGATTGGTGATTCAACCTCTGGACTGAACATACCTGAAAGCAGACCCCATTCGCTATACGAGTGCTGAAACGGTACCCATTTGTGGTCGAGAGGTAGATCGTGTTAATTAAAACGTAAAATGGACAGAGTCAGTGGTGCAGCTGGTCCCTGTGGCATATTTTCTGGGCTCGCTGTGCTCATTAAGCCTGGGTCTGTGGCCCTCCACCGGGATTGCGAATGTTAAGTAGGGTGATCGTGGTGGGTGAAGGGGTGGGGTGGGACCTGGATATTGATCTTTTGGAAATGGCCTATTTGTCCCGCAGGGTGGATTTGTCACCCCGCGAGAAAGCCAGGCTGTCGGAGGGTGTGCCAAATCACCCCGCACAATTTAGAACCTCTCCCCGCCCGATTTTAACGACATGGTAAGGTTTATAACCATTTTCAAAGCACATGCCAGCAGCTCCCACAGCATTGTAGCTGACCTCGCGATCTTTAGTACCCTAATCACGAAATTTGCTAGAAATTAGCAGATATATATATGTATATCTTTTACTAAAATTACTCTTTCTCGTCTGCTACGGGTGAAAAGTGGCAGCAGAAGTTTACCCGAACCGTTTTCTGTGTCATTTCCGGTAGACCTTCTTAGAAAAAAAAAAAATCACTCGATTTTATGTACCATCAATCTTCGGCTTTCTCCTGTATATAGGTACCGTGTTAAATTCTTAAAAAAAAGTCAGCGATCATCTTTTAGCCTGAATTATAATTCAGAGGGCAGAAAATATGGAGCATATTCCTGGAAAAGTACTGAAACAAATAAACAACTGCTTAAATTACGCTTTAATAAAATAATCGAGTCGGGCGAGTGTTAAATCCGAAATTTTGATCGTATTTTTGGAGTGGAACTGATTGCCCATATTCTGTACTGGTGTAGCCTTGAGATATGGTGTACGGTGCTGGTGGGAATGGGTTCAAATCGAATTGGGTCGTTCATTTCGAAGTTGAAGCTCCGATAAAAGCCAATGTATCGAAAAAGGCTAATGCAGTCTAGATAATTTTGCGCTGTCCCGAGCTCTGGCATTTTTTTCGGTTTAGCAATATATTGTCCCCATATATCCCCATTAGGTCTGCTAAGGATTATCACTGCAGCGGCCGTATGACTCTTAATATGTGGCTGTAAATCATTAATGCTTTGCGTTATTGTTTTTGGGGAGTATGCCGCGTAAACATGGATATCCAGCCCAGCTATGTAGGCTCCGTTAAATCACTCTTCTCATACAGTTCAGCTTGTGTCAATGTGTGCTTTCGCAAATTGTCAATTCTGCTGTCGAATGAATCAGCGGCGTGATAGGTTAAATCCTCTGTATACTTTATGGAAATGAGAACTTAACAATTTACTTGTTGATAATTTGTTTTTTTTTTGTCTGTCAAAGTATCTTGATATTTTTATAACTGAAATGAAATTTTGTATGTTTACGTCGTACGCAAGGTTTTTATAATGTGTAGGTATTTCTTCCTAACTTGCTCTATAGCACCTAAGCCTCTCAATGGCCGAGTGGTTAAGGGGTCCGCTTTGTGTCCTGAGAGGTTCAAATCCCGTCGGAACGGAAAAATTTTCCGCTTCCGACATGGATCTATTATTGGCTTCGGCCCACTCCTAAACTGGCTTCGGCCCATTCGTGTTTGGCTTCCGCCAGTTCATCTTCATCTAACAAACCAACTCATCGGCGCATATGTTCTCTGAACCTAAGCCCTAGCTTATCGGCAATTGACACATTTAGGGTGCGTCCCACCACGCCCAGTTAAAATTAAACTGGAGATTTTGTCCTATGTTTACCATGTTAAATTTAACTTTCACTAGAGATTTATCCGAGAAAATCTCCAGTTTTTTAACTGGGCATGGTGGGACGCACCCTTAATGTTCATAGTTATAGATTAAAATGGTTTTATACTTCAAAAACTTTGGCTCCATAACGTACTTCTTAGTTTCCTTCGATTTTATGAGTTCCAAGATCCTCGTTTAATAGTCTGTGTCAGTTCAAGTCCGTAAATATTGCACTAACCTCCAGTTAAATTTAACTGCGGGTCGTTGAACCCGTACACCCCTCAGTGCATGACAGAATAATTTTCGTCCCTCAGAAATTAGCTGTATTATGAGGGGGACCTGATAGCTAGTCTGCACTGACATTAGCAGAGGATTGCAGCTACCATGGTACCGCGGATTAAAATTCATGAACCGCGGTTTGGATTAACTAGACGCGGATTGCAGATAGCCAAGTTTAACAAATTGATGGTTTTTGCATGAGGGATGAGGGATGTCTTTAACCGTACATGACTGAATCTATCATGATTAGAGGGTTCACGTGACGTTACGCCCGACTGCTTTCATCCGAGGCCAGAAAGATTGAACATTCCATGATGGATTGGTTCATCTGCTTTCTGTGTGAGGTGAAATCAGAAAAATTAACTTTTTATTTATATCTGCTCCATATTGGAAAAATTGTTGTTTGCAATGTTAGAGCTGATTTTCAGTCACTATTCTTTTTTTTTTTTTAACATGCGACGTTCAGAGAACATATGCGCCGATGAGTTGGTTTGTTAGATGTTTTTGGCCGAAGCCGAAGAAGAATTGGCCAAAGCCGAATATGAGTGGGCCGAAGCCAATACATCCATGTCGGAAGCGGAAACTTTTTCCGTTCTGTCGGGATTCGAACCCGGACCTCTCAGGACACAAAGCGGACCCCTTGACCACTCGACCACTGAGAGGCACACTAATATTCTTCTTAAAACCTGTGAGTTCTTGTGAGTTCTGTGAGTTCTTGGGCGTTCTCCAGAGGGTCGATGTAAAAACGGAGGATCTTTTCTGCTATTATGTTATTCTAAATCTCAGCAGTTTTTCAGCTATACAGGACATCAAAGCAGTAATTTCATTTAGTGTGGCAAAGACGTTTGACAGAGAAACAATTTATTTATCGCAAAACAGCCCGGAGTTGACTTTCTGATCCATTTTCAGCTGCGAAAGGAATTATTGTAGCGACTCTTTTCTTTTCCCTTTCCTTTGTATAACTCAGCTTTTATTGTTGAGAAATACCTTTCACCGTATAGAAATAAACTTTTTACGACGTTATTTTCATTGGGGTGAGTTTGGTGTACCTTCGTGTAAAAACTACCTTCTCCTTATCACATTTTCAGCACCTTCAAATGAAGTATGAATGTTTCAGTTAATGTTCTACTGGGCTTTTACGGTCCGACTATAGTCCAAGTCAGGCTAGGAGCGTACCGATTACTCATAATTTCTTGCAAATCTAGGGCTGATCAAAACTTCTTCTTGATCAGGGAAACATCTGCTCAGGGTCGGATTGGCATTTTTAGCGTACGGTAGGATATGGAACCCAAATCCGGATTGGCGTCAACTGAAAATCTTCAAGAAATTATCGGTACGCTCCCAGCCTGACTTGGACTATACACGCTCTTGATTTTTTTTGGTACAATTCTAAATACATTTTTTGAACCCTTATTGGGAACCTATATTACGTACGTATGTAAGTTAAAATGAATTGCCGATGGTGGGGTTAAATGCCAACGTTATAGGGGTTCAAGATGGTTCACAGTTGAGTTTCCCGTTATTCAGTTAATACGAGTTACGAATTCCAAAGTGGGAGTTTTGTCGCATCAAACTCAACAGTTTTAGTAGAAATGAATGTTTTCACCTAGCACCGTAAGCCGCACTCTATAAATTTTGCAGAAGCCAATGAGTGCCCGCTTTTTTACCAGAATTTTCAACAAAAAAAAAAACTGAAATAAATTTCAGCCCTTGGCTGTTCTGTTACATATTTATACATGTGAGTATATGCAGGGGTATTACATACATTCAAGTAGTGGTTGGGAATGGATGGAAGCGATAAGCCATGCTCCGTGGAACATATTGTGTGGGCTATCTTGAACAAGATGATGGTAAACTTCTGAACTTTAATAATTGTAGGTCTTCCTTCAGTTTCTTTAAAAAAATCAGTCTTCTGAAAAGAAAATATTTGGGACTCGAAATTTTAGAAATTTTAACTTGATACGAATAGGGGTGATTTGAATCTTGCCCTACAGTCAAGTTTTCCCTCAGCTTGTGAAGACCCGTTTCCCCCGAAATGAAACTGGGTAAATACATCTAAATCTTTGTTTCTTTATGGTTAGCTGGCAGATGTATATATATATATTTTTTTTTTCATTTTGTTTGTGAATTAATAGCTATATAGGAGGAAAAATAGAAATACCTGGGTACCATTAAGAAAGAAAAAAATAGTGGGGACCAAGGCCCACTAATCCCAGACGGTTAGGCTGGATTTAGCTAATTTCGGAATGGAATGTACCCGAATTTTTTCCTGTAAGCTAAACAAGGTTGTCACGCGTTGCTAGGGAAAGAAGATTCCGACTTTATTTACCTAGCAACCTTGTTTAACTCACAGAAAAAATTCGGGTAAATTCCATTCCGAAAATAGCTAAATCCAGCCTGAAAGCTTTAGGAGGGTTCTGGACCACTTCGATACGTGTAATATTTCTCTTGGCATACTGAACATATGAGAGGGGAATGCCGATCAGAACTACTTGATAGGATGCGAGGGGGTAACCACTCCAGAGATTCCTTGAGATTCCACTGAGATTCCATAAAGATTTCCAAAGATTCCAAACGATATTCATATAGAAAGATGAACCCCGAAGGGGTAACCACTCCAAAAAATTCCAAGATTCCCTGAGATTTCATAAAGATTTCCAATGATTCCCAACCAGATTCCCAACGAGTGGTTAACCCCTCGATAGGATGCGTGACTGCGTGACCCGTGACCCACCTCTCAGTGCAATGGTACTCAAAAGACTACTCGGCTATCGAGTCAATAGCATAACAAAAGCGATTTCCATTGAATGGAAATTCCAGTATAGTTTCTCCCCCTCCCACACTTCAGAGGCGCCAACGAAATTGGCGGCAACTCTAATGAAGTAATGAAGAATGGAAACCTCAACCGTAAATTAGTTCCCGCATCTCGAAGGCGTTGATATTTCTTCCCAGTTAGACTAATTTCAAATCATAGCCGAAACAATTTCCTCTCAATAGCTCTGACGCCGACTCTATGCCTGTAATTTTAAGAGGCAGGTGCAGGCAGTAAAGAAAATGGATGGAAAATAAAGTGCCTTAATTATCAAAATAAGGCAGTGCTATTTTGTAGCAGGTCGCTCTAAGAAGCTGGTATTTGGTATTGCTACCAGCTGAGTACAGTGGATAATACTTGGTATCGAGGGGTTAACCACTCGTTAGGAATCATTGGAAATCTTTATGAAATCTCAGGGAATCTTGGAATTTTTTGGAGTGGTTACCCCTTTGGGGTTCATCTTTCTATGAATATCGTTGGGAATCTTTGGAAATCTTTATGGAATATCAGGGAATCTCAACGAATCTCTGGAGTGGTTACCTCCTCGCTTGTTATTATGGTCCAGTTCTGACCTTGTTCGTCCATCCTTCTAACCAACTGCGCGACTGGTAGTGATATTTGCTGCTTGGCTAGTAGGGTTTCTTTGAAAATAAATTGGAAGCATAAAGAATGGTCTGAAATGCCTCGAGGCAGTAAAGGATTGTATGTTTTATTGTACAAAATGGTGTCGGTCGCAGACATCCAATCGAACGGTCGATGCTTTGAGGCCTTTGACATTGTGCTTTTGTTATGGGAGTTGGATTGGCCCTTTCTTAAAACGTACAAAGCTTAAAAGACACTTTCGGACTGCTTTCCCTTAGAGGCCAGGCTCAATTGTGCTACTGACACGCTACTGGGATTTTTTTTACGGAAATCTGAAACCACAGACTCTAACACATGAAATGTGGGGATTTTATGTCTATGTCATATATTCTCGTACTGTAAAGTACATTATTTTATAATAAAATTTAATTACAATACCGGTACTGTATACCTTCATACAATTAGTATTCATTATATGAGATCTCAAAGGAACGATAGAGGCTGCTTTACGAAACTCGATGCACATTGTCATTCTATGTCGAATTAGTGACAGGAGCTTTGAGTTCAAACTTCTGGCGGTCCTTAATATTTCCTTTCGGATACTCCATGTGTCTTAGGATAATGGAACAATACTTACCTGATGGTTTGGAACTCACCTTAAACTGTAGGTCCCCATCAAAGTCTGTCTGAGACGTTTGATACCCGTTCTGGCCTCGCGTTCGGCCAAATGGGGTAATTTTTTTTTTTTTGAAAAAAATATCACCAATTTCAGTGGTTAGGCTTTTTGAATTGGCAGCTGACAGTTTATTGTAAAAATGCTTTTGATCAGTCATGTTCGTGAATCACTCACAGACATCTCCATTATATATGTTATCGATGCCTTGTTTCCTTTCCAAAAGGCTCCCTTCAAATTATTTTTGAAGTGTTAGTCATATAGACTTGTATCAAGTACAAAACGTGACTGGAAGTGAATTTCAGTTCATTTCCAAGTTGGCGTGTTATTTTTCTTTGTGCCAATGTCGTCCCCATCCTGCTCCATATTTTTCTCATTTAATAAAGCACGAAGTTTATACGTATGTATCTTTTTATACCATTGCAAATTCCATCCTTCCCTCGCTTCCTCATGGGAGTGGGCAAGGTCTGTGAATTCAGTAAGTTGTCTTCTTTGTGTAAGTCTAAGTCACACCTTGGCGTCAAATCACGTAGAACAATCAGAGGCCAAGCGCTCCGACGCGCTGATTGATGACCGTGATTTGACATTACCGGGAGACCCTACGTTGCATTCAAATGAGCAACTTCTAGAATGTACAGATCCTGGGGAATGGTTTCCAACTCCAGTCACATAACGGATTTTTATAAGTTTCATTACTGCTGAGTCGCTGAGTGTGCTAGTCTGCGCTTCTGCCGGTCGGCATCCGCCCCACCCCTCTCCATCATCTTCTCATTAGTTATCAGCGGGGAAGGATGCCAGGTTAGCAGCCTCGTAAATCGAGGTTATCTGCTTCCATTGCAGGTCCCCATGGCCCTCAGACCCATTCTCCAAGATTAGCCTGTTCCGCGGTCCTCTATACTCAAGGGGCCTGATGGACGTACATACATACGTAAGGGCTCACCATCCTGGGGAATTGCTCGTTGCAAATGCCATGGAGAACTGGGATTAATGGCTGATTTAACCGTGGTCTCTTAATAAAATTGACTGTGAAATTGCATGCGATTTGGCTCTCGTCCGGAGCTTAAATGAATTGCTGTTCACCTGCACTGGTTACATTGGATTTCTGTAATTAGTCTGCTAATAAATGAGCACCATCGGCGATTTGGCGATAGCAAAACATTGTTATGTGGTCGTTATCAAGATGACTTACACTATGCACTCCTATAGAGCGACTCAATTCACCACCCAAACATCAATTTTCCTTTACTGTCTGCAACTAAAACTGCAATTATTCTTCTGCAATAATGTTCTATTGGGAAACGTGCAGTAGTTGAGCTCCGATTGTTATTTATAATTTTTTGTACCAATTTAGACTGTTTGCTTACGTTTTTAGACCTGCTTCCGAGGGGGTAACCACTCCAGAGATTCCTTTAGATTCCACTGAGATTCAATAAAGATTTCCAAAGATTCCAAACGATTCTCATAGAAAGATGAATCCCGAATGGGTAACCACTCCAAAAAAAATTCAAGATTCCCTGAGATTTCATAAAGATTTTCAATGATTCCCAACGAGATTCCCAACGAGTGGTTAACCCCTCGCCTGCTTCTGACCTGCTTAGAATTTGTTAACCACTCCAGAGATTGCTTGAGATTGCATCAAGATTTCCAAAGATTTCCTGAGATTCTCAACGAGATTCGTGGAAAGATGCAACCCCGAAGGGTTAACTACTCCAGAAATATCCAAGATTCCCTGAGATTTCATAAAGATTTCCAATGATTGACTGAGATTCCCAACAAGATTCCTGGAGTGGTTAACCCCTCGTATCGGACCTATATGATTTCCATAGTTTCAGACTTAAAATGACCATTCAAATCTTGTTCTATAGGTGCACAATGCCGCCCCCGCCAAGTGTGCATGAGGCGCGTAGACGTCTCCGCGACATCCTGCGTCGCGCCGAGAAGATTGGCGTAGCCCGAACAGACCTGGCACACCTGCCGGCAGCGCGAAGACTCCGCGGTTTGGCGGCCCGTCGCTCCCCCATTCTCGCCTTCCTGCAGCACGGCAGCGCGTGGGTACTCCTCATCACTGCCGCGGCATGCGCATCCATCGCCGCTCTCTTCTTCTGCTACAGCGGAGGCTCACCCCTCAGTGGTGGTCTGCTGCCAGATGCAGCCCGACAACAGCAATATCAAGCATTGGTAAGTCTCTAAAATTTTGATGAGAAGTGGAATTGTACTGGTGACCCAGCGTTTCAGCAAACCATCTCAAGTAGATTCTAATCTGTTCGCCTATCTAACCAATAGTTTCTGCGAGCTAATGCTTATACTGAACCCTAGTTTTACCTAAATATATCTGGATGACCCCTATACCTTAGGTGCGTCTTTAGATAATTTCCCTCTGCAGGACTTCTTTAGTGTGGGCCTTTGGCGACATTTGAGGAGTTGAAAGGCTGAATTAGAGCGTGAGATGGAGCCCGAGTGGGGTGAGGGCCGTCTTGCTTTGGACGGGAAGAAGTTGGGGAGAAGGGCTGTGAGGTTTGGGACAAGAGAGGTTCATAAGCCTTGCGGTCGTGTCCTATTCAGGAAGAAACCACTCGAAGATGGGGCTGAGCACTGAAAGCACTTGTAAAGGAAGGACCGAGACGTTTGACCCCGCGGGTCTTCAGTCTGTTGAAATTAATCACAGAGTGCGGTATGATCGTGGGTCCACACTTTGCTGCTGGCCAGACTTTGATTGCCTTCCCTGGGCCTCCCCCGCTCCCCAACGCTGATCAACTCAATCGAATTTCCTTCACATCTCCAGTTTCAATGGCAGAAAAATCCAGAATACGAGTCTCACCCTCTTTCCCCCTTTCTTGCAAATCATCTTGTGTTCTTTAGGAATTTGAAGGTATTCCGTCTTTGATGTTTCATATCAAGTTACGAAGCTCTCGAAAAGATTGCTTTATCTCTTATAAACAAGAAGACACTTTCATGTTCCTCTGTGAGGGTTTCCTATTTCTCTGAGGAAATGTCAGTGAGATAAACTTTGTGTTGCTCTTACTGTTTTGAAAACGGCTTTTGATGCTTTTGGTTTGAGGACTTTGGAATTGGGAATAGATCTAATACTGTGACTGATAGTTTCTGTACCCTCAGTTGACTCTTTTTCTGAGTTGTTTTTGTCTACTATGTATTACCTAGTTACCTACTAACAATAATAGCTGAGGGTTGGGGGGGACAAGCCCAGCAACTAGGCCGTTTTCAAGAACTATCCATTGTGCTCAGCTGGCAGCACTACCAAATACCAGCTCCCCAGCCATCGAGTAAACGATGGGGACCTACAGTTTTAGGTGGGTTCCGAACCACCACAGCCTCGATATACATTTCACTTGACATGCTGAACATATCAGAGGTGAATGCCGAGCAGAAAAACTTTTTGGTAGGATCGGGATCGAACCGGTGTGACCCGGCTCTCACTGCTCTTCAAAAGTCGACCATTTAGTCCACTCGGCTATCGAGGCCTTCCTTAGTTACCTACTAGATATAGCTCGAGGAAAGGAGGAATGCATTTTTACTTGTCATATACACCAAAATAAAAATATATAGCTACCTTCGTTCAGCTTATTGACAGAAAAATCAATGTCTTTATCGGCCATTAAATAATTACTACGGATGAGGCAAATTTTCCAGCGAGTTCCGAAACTAAGCGTAGACAAGTTAACTTGCTGAGTTTTATAACGAATTCTAATTTCCCCAGTTGTTTCAAATTTTCCCTAACGCCTGCCATCATAAAATAATTGTCATTTCTCATTACACGATATTTCATGTTGGATAATCAAAAATCAAATTTGCCATTGACATTATTTGCAGCTCGAAACAAAAGATGGCCAGGAAACCATGTTACGCCAGATGGAACTTT
The DNA here is from genome assembly GCA_950004255.1 of Mesopsocus fuscifrons. NCBI lineage: Eukaryota > Metazoa > Arthropoda > Insecta > Psocodea > Mesopsocidae > Mesopsocus > Mesopsocus fuscifrons. The sequence goes on along the minus strand of OX465373.1, from coordinate 18,505,993 downwards.
GAACAAAAATTATTTTAAATGTATGACGAGCCGAAATGAATGATTTGACATTTGTCGTGATTAGCATTTCAGGTTGACTGAAGCCATGCAAATAGTATTGCACAATGTAAACGTCAGTACTACTTGAAAATCGCTTTATTCTGCTTCACCCACCGTGAAATCGATGCCAAAACAAAGGGGATCACGATATTATTTATTGTGAGTCACATGCGTACCCCCTAATACCCCCGAGATCACATTCGTGCGTTAGCCACTAAATTACATGTTACTGTGTCTAAATTACTACATATGTCAGGTTTGCCCCCCCCCCCCCCCCTGAATATGTACCAAATAATTCGCTGCTCTTATAGTGCTCGCCTTGTGGGCAATGTTGCAAGCCTTACGTGAAATTATTGTTTGTTAGCAATATATCGTGATATGGGAATAACGTAACATGTAAACAAACAACAGGAATAGCGAATAACTGACGATTAGCATAGAAACAAAAATCTGAAACTTTGGGTGCCAATGTTGACGTTACCAAAACGGGGGTTGTAGATCTAAGGGAGGGGGTGTAAATAAACGTGGAGAGTAGCGATATAAACAAACGATAAACAATTGATAAACAAACGAATGACTTAGAGGAAATATCAATTTTTTAATGGGTGCCGCCAACTGCATTATGGTCCAGTAGGTTTACGGTCTTTGGAGAACCTGCGTCAATTAGTGTGGTCCACTAAGGTTGGATACTAAGTGTTGCTACTATAGTACGCTACAGTGCGATTGCACTCGTCATAAGATAAACATGCGACAAGATAAATCAGTTCGTTAGGAGACACTTTAGAGAAGTGGCGAAATCAGCCCTAAGTAAGAATAGTCCTTTAATAATTATTATGAACATTTTGATTCTAGAGATTCTAGATAGAATATCATAAAATATTTACCGAAAGGACGTTTGCTGACACTCCACCGTGAGTAGTCAGCATTAAACTGGGAATATTGGTGGCTCGCGTGTGTGATGCGTATCTCAGCAATCATGTCCCCAGCACCACAGGGCATGAGGAGAGACATACTCACGACCCTCCAAATAGCATACAAATTCATGTTCTACCCCGGATTACTATGGCCACTTAATATTAACCATGGGCAATCTAGAAAAGTGACCTTTAGCTTGTCGCTGAATCAGATTTATAGTTGTGATTTGGAAACCTACAGCCGTAATAAGTTTATTTAAGAGGACGCTATACCTGACGATGCATTTTTTGCCGCCCATAAGATTAACATTGCGAGCGGCGATTCATTTTCAAGGTTTACCCGTGGTTGGAAATACACGAAATTTTGCCTGTACCTAGCCCTAACAATGTTCTAGGGAGTGTTCGAAGCAGATTTCCCAATTTCTCACTGGTTTCTTTTATTGCAACTGTTTTGCAAATGCTAGCATCGCATACCTCAAGAAAAGTGCTGTATCTCGAAAACCAGTAAAAAAAAATGGGAAATCTGCTTCGAACACTCCCTAGAACAGTGGTTCTCAAACTGTGTTCCGCGGAACCATTTGGTTCCGCGAAGCCTTGCCGGGGTTCCGCGAAGCCTTCTTTGAGCTTCAGGGAATACAATTTTAGTTTAGTTTAGAAAAATTAAAATAGAAAAATGTATTGTTGTTGTTTCCTAAAAAACCTGTGAAATCGACGATCCAATGTTTAAGGTTCCACGAAAGAATTCCCGACTAAATTTGGTTCCGCCAGCCAAAAAGTTTGAGAACCACTGCCCTAGAACATTGTTAGGGCTAGGTACAGGCAAAATTTTGTTTCTTTCCAACCAAGGGTAAACCTTGAAAATGAATCGCCGCTCGCAATGTTAATCTTATGGGTGGCAAAAAATGCACTGTTAGGTATAGCGGACCCTTAATATAATGGCGGGTGGTGACTAGTTTTGAGTATCGTGCTATTTTTGCATTCTTTGAGGATTTCGTTCAAAATCTGGCTCAAGTTGCACCACTGCACGTGAGTCTCCTTCTAAGGTAATTGATTATGAGGTATGCTTTATAAAATCAGCTTCATTTCTAATTTAGTCGGTGCCTTCAGACTCTTTGATCCTTCTGTCGAGAGTATCTAAAACAAGGAACCAAGGAGTTAGCCACTCCTAATTCTGAGATTCCATAAAGATTTCCGAATATTTTCTGAGATTACCAACGAGATCCTCGGGGTTAACCACTCCTGAGATTGCCGAAGATTTCTGAGATTCCATAGAGATTTCCAAAGATTTCCTGAGATTCCTTCTGTGGTTAACCAAGGAGCCATTTACGAGATGTCTCTTGTCGATATTTTTTTGTCGTCAGCTATAGGACAGGTTTCCTGTGGTGATAGTGGTGCAAGGAGGTTGTATTTGTTCGGCTTGATACATCTGTAGGAAATGTGAATACCTGTAATACCTGATCGAAAATTGCAATATTTTCCAAAGTATTTTTTATTTTTAAGAGAGCGGAATGACCGTTTCTTCTTTCTTGAGTCCCGAGTCAAGGTGTCAGTGTGTTTTGTGTGCCTATTATCTACACAGTACGCTGAGTTTACGGAGAAGTCGGTAATGGCGAAAATAAGTTGAAGCTCTTGGGACTTGAGAAGGATATTGCAATTAGGAAAGAACTCGTTTCTGCTTCTTTGTGAGTTCCACCGGTAGCGTTTGCAAGTTCTGTCTTCTCACTCCAAATTTGATGTGATGAAAAGATTTCTTCCGTGAGTGATGCTTTGTCGACGTTTAATTGCAGGGAAGGGTAGCCATGGTGCACTGACAACTTCAAAATATTAGGGGGTGCATTTCCATCAACTTCAGAAGTTATTACTGCAGTGGTATTCCCTTTCTCGAATGCTAGAAAACCCACTCAACTAACACATTCACAATTTATTGTAAGAAGATAAGGCACACTATCATGCAATATATGGAGAACGGTTCTTCTTACAAAAAATTTTGAAGGTGTTAGTTGAGTGGGTTTTCTGGCGTGACCTTCGACCAATCTGTAAATTTATTTTTCTGTTGATCAGTCTTCGCCTCAAGCAGTCTATCAGTTTGTTTGTCTATCTAACTTGCCCTTAGGCTACAACAGTGTAGTACCTACTTATATATATTTTCATTGGTGGTGAGGGTTGTGTTGTGTTATCTGTAGAAGGTACTTGTCAGAGAGTTCACCAAGTAAAGAGTAATTCTAAATTCTATTTTCAGGATATTGGCGTATTAGGTAACATGACATGCCAACCCTTAATAAGATAATTTTACGTACCTATACTGCTGATATTCCTTTTGTGACGTTACGAAAATAAATAGGTAGGTACACTCATTACTAATTTAACAATTCCAGTTCTAAGCATTTCCTTATCATCTCCATGCCATTCTTTTTCTGGGAAAAACGTTAGCAAAAGGATAAATAAGTGGGTTATCTAAGTAGCACTTTACAGGAAATTAATAAGCAAGTTTTCTCTTTGATTGTGGTTGTATAGTTGGTAAAGTCGGAAGGAAAGGCATAAATAAGACTGAAGCGAAGTAGGGGAAAGGATCAAGTTGTAATATTTAATATTTAAGAGATATTGCTGCTGTGAGGGCTTTAATGCCAGGATTAGAAGCTAGCAAAAATAGTTGGATGGATGGATAGCATAGCGAAATCCTTAATAATCCCCCAGCTGTTTGTGAATTCCCCTCGCGTCCAAGTAATATCTCCCGGTACCGAGCGAGTATATTGAGCAATATTACATGAGTCATGAATCTGGTATTCATCAATTTTGAACAAACACAATTACGTCTTCATTATCAAGTTCCCTTCCTGCAGAACATTGCAAAAATTTAATTTTATTTGTGGTGTTACCTACTAATTTATGATTTTGTTAAAGTAGGTATGGGCATGTGTTAATCCGGGTGTTGCTGTACACCAAGCTGCTGCTGGCGAAGGTTTGAAGCCACTTTTTGAAATTGGAAAGTTGGGAAAATAAATACACCTGCAACCAATCTCGGCCATTAAGGTATATAAATTGTTATTTGGTACTCATATTCACTGATTCTTCTTTCATTTTCCAACTTTCTTTCAGCTTGAGCACTTCATAAGTTCTTTACTTACTATTTACCCGAATTTTTTTCTGGTAAGTTAAACAAGGCTGTCATGGGTTGCTAGGGAAATAAAATTCCGATTGTAGTATAGAAGAAAATCCGGATAAATTAAATTCCGAAATAGCTAAATCCAGCTTGAGCCCCCCATTACACCTTACAATTTCCAATCCTAATATGATCATAAAAAAATATGATCAAGATAAATTGTAAGGTGTAAAGTGAATTGAGTCAACTATGATACAGTTTGTATCGGCCGGTACAAATTGTATCATAACTGCTGCGACTACCTTCCTCTATGCTGCGATGTGTTTGTTGTTGTTGGGTTTAGTCCGTTGAAAATGGCGGCTGAGGTAAAGTGGAATGGAAATGACCCGTATATTAATAGAAAATGTGGAGGAGTACGAATTTCTTGTAACGATGAATTGAAGGAATATAGCAGAAATTATTTAACCTAAAACGGTTCAAAAAAGGACCCTAAAAATCTTCGGAATTTTATTTTTTTACCATGTCAAGTTGGCATCACTGCTAAACATGATCATATTTTTATTGTGAAGTGTATTACAGTTTTTCTAAAATTTTATGATACTAAAAAAATAGGATCATATAAAAATAGGATCATATATTTTTTACTTTCTCGCCCGTATGTAATACATGGGCTGAGAAAGTTATGTCTTCGTGCAAAATTTCGATTTTGAGATTTTGGGTTTCCCATGATCCTGGAGGTCCCCCGAGTCCAAAAAAGTGGTTTTAAAAAAATTTCCGTCCGACGTACGTACGTACGTTACGTACGTACGTACGTCAGTCTGTCGCGCAACTGGACGTCACACCGTTCGTCCGATTTTGCTCAAATTCGGTATGTAGGTACCTAATGTAAATATCTGGACATGTTTTTTGATAAATTTTGATAACTCAAAAATTGCGCCTGCTATTGTAAAAAAAAGGCATAAAATCGTGTTTTTTGACAGTTAAGAAGGGCTGGAAGCTACGTATATCAAGTTGGAACCGTGAAAATTTGCGAAAGTGTTTTTGAATAGATGCTTTAAGGTCGTTTACAATCATTTGGAGGTGGGCCAATAACTTGGCCCAGTTTTGGCCCCAAACGCGTTGGTCGTCTCTCCGGTAGCACTATTCGATCGATTTCAGTAAAAATTGGTAGGGAGGTGTGCTTTAACGTAGTTTGATGTTTTACCGAACGAAATTTATCCAACATAATAAATATGGCCAATATTGGCATTATCGTAGGAAAATTTTCCAAAAATGGAAATCACGTTTTTGATTGGTTCAGACGTATTTGCAACAACCCTAATCGACAGATTTCCTTGAAAATTGGTGAAAGTGGTCTCAGATAGATGCTTCAAGGTCATTTTCAATAGATTTTCAATTACTTGAAAATTAAGGCCGTGACATGGAAAATAGAAAACACGTACTTTGCGCGTCGAACGACACTCACTCCGGTAGCACTATTCGATCGATTTCAATAAAAATTGGTAGGGAGGTGTACTTTAACCTAGTTTCATGTTTTACCGAACGAAATTTATCCAACATAATAATTATGGCCAATATTGGCATTATCGTAGGAAAATTTTCCAAAAATGGAAATCACGTTTTTGATTGGTTCAGACGGATTTGCAACAACCCTAATCGACAGATTTCCTTGAAAATTGGTGAAAGTGGTCTCAGATAGATGCTTCAAGGTAATTTTCAATAGATTTTCAATTACTTGAAAATTAAGGCCGTGACATGGAAAATAGAAAACACGTACTTTGCGCGTCGAACGACACTTCACCATTTGACGGATATGTTTGAAATCCGGTGAGTAGGTGCCTAAAATTATTGTCCAGTGTATGGCAAAATATTTTTTAGAAAAAGTTAAAATTTTGGTCCAAAAAAAATAAATTACGTAAAAAAAAATCAAAATTTTCGATAACGCTGGCGTAAAAATTGCGAGAAAGTCTAGTGCGACCATTGTCGGACCCTTTATTGTAAGGTGTAATCGGGCCCTTACCTTTATATGGATGCGAGATACGTAAGCACTCAAGTATAGGTAAGTACTTAAATAAGTACCTACTTTCATTTATGTGAGTTATTTAAAATGGTTAGTTTCTGGATGGTTATAAAAAGACTAATATTACCTCATTTTTATGTATTTTTACTCAGGCCCGTTAATGGAATTTTAATGAAGGTGAAATACTGAAAGCAGACAGCCGTATTGATGGAAACTTGGAATTTCCGGAAGGTCGTCGCTTTACGTTTCTCGAGGTTTCAAGCCTCTGAAAATAGTAACAGCAATTTCGCTTCTCAGGTGAATAAATATTTTCTTCTTGAAGCTGCTGTGCGGCCTGTGCGACTATTGACGATTTTTATTGAATACCTAACACAGTCGTGTACAGGTACTTTGTAGGTATCTACTCGTATTTGTCGCTTGACTTATTTTATTGAACCATATTCAAGAAATGTCCACCTTTCCAGGGAAACTTACTAGTTATTTTTTTAAATTCTTTTGAAATAATTCTGTGTTGAGGGCCAGGCGATAGTTCTTGAAAATGTGGTTGTTCATCCGTGTGCCTACTGCCTAAGGGTCCGATTACACCTTACAATAAATATATGATCCTATTTTTATATGATCCTATTTTTTTAGCATCATAAAAATTTTAGAAAAACTGCAATACACTTTACAATAAAAATAGGATCATATTTAGCAGTGACGCCAACTTGACATGGTAAAAAAATAGAATTTTGAAGATTTTTAGGGTCCTTTCTTGAACCGTTTTAGGTTAAATAATTTCTGCTATATTCTTTCAATTCATCGTTATAAGAAATTCGTACTCCTCCACATTTTCTATTAAAATACGGGTCATTTCCATTCCACTTACCTCAGCCGCCATTTTCAACCAAACAACAACAAACACACGCAGCATAGAGGAAGGTAGTTGCAGCAGTTATGATACAATTTGTACCGGCCGATACAAATTGTATCATAATTGACTCAATTCACTTTACACCTTACAATTTTTCTTGATCATATTTTTTTATGATCCTATTTGGATTGGAAATTGTAAGGTGTAATCGGGGGCTAAGACTCCCTGGTATTTCTTTGGAATAAGACGAAATTCCTCGCTCCGTGGTTAAAAAAATTGCGGGACACAGTGTTAATCTTCTTCGTGGGAAAAATACTTCACGAGCAGTTCGAAATAATACATCATGCCGAGGGGGTAACCACTCCAGAGATTCCTTGAGATTCCATAAAGATTTCCAAAGATTCCCAACGATATTCATAGATAGATGATAGATGAACCCCGAAGGGCTATCCACTCCAAAAAAAATTCCAAGATTCCCTGAGATTTCATAAAGATTTCCAATGATTCCCAACGAGTGGTTAACCCCTCGCGTTACCGTAGTTTGACCTCGTTTGAATAAGGGATAATACGTAGATGTTCTTTTTGTTGGGCGCACTGAACTGGTATAAATATATTTTCGTAAAAGAGGAAGCCAAGAAGGAAAATTGTGGCCCCCAAGGGGCTAAAAAGGGGAATCCAATTATTTTTAACATTTTTGCTACTCGAGTAATATCAGTAAATTGAACGTTCTGGGAGGGAACGGATGCGGTTTGTTACTGCCGCCCAATTTGCATACCTGAGTAATTAAGAGGATATACAGACGTCTTATACTACATTTCAATTACAAGTCTCATTCTGCCAATGTTTTCAATTAAAACAAGGGTTCATTCCACTAGAACGCACTGTTGTTTTCACTTTCTCTGCTGTATCTAAAAATATATTATCATATCGAGAAGGCGTTTGTTTTTTGGGGGTATTTTGAAGCAGCTCTCAAATTTAAACTATCATCAGTTAGCTTAAAGGGGCCTTAATACTTCCTTCATTATACCCGGCTGCCCTCGAACTCCTGAAGAAGCACTTGCAAACCTCCAAATTTTATGAAAGTGCACGTGCAAGCATAAAAACATTCACATGCAAAAAATAGAAGTTCACGTGCAACTATGAGAAAAGTACACGTGGAAAGTGCACGTGCAAAGATAAGCCCCGAAAAATAATGATATCTAAAAAAGTAAAGCGTATTTTATCTTTTTCATAGTTCCATATTTCGCAGCCACGGTTCTGAAAGTGTAATTTTTATTTACAGACTACTGAAACTTATTCAAAATTTTTTGAATAAGTGTCCCATGAATATGTGCCACTCATTATATAAATGCAAAACTTTTCGTAACGAAGTCTGAATTTTTTCCTTCAGTTCCCTAATTCTTCAGCAGAATTCGGAATGAGGTAGCTAGTCTTGAATATATGATGAAATAGCCAGGGACTGGCTGCTAGGCTATGGCCCTGTAGCACGGAAGGATCACATTACCTGGAGGAAACCTGCACACAGAAACAGAAAACTCATTGGCTTTTTTACTGCTAATGACCAGGTTGTATTGAGTCGACCTTAAGGGTCCGCTATACCTGACGGTGCATTTTTTGCCGCACATAAGATTAACATTGCGAGCGGCGATTCATTTTCAAGGTTTACCCTTGGTTGGAAAGACACATAATTTTGCCTGTACCTAGCCCTAACAATGTTCTAGGGAGTGTTCGAAGCAGATTTCCCATTTTTTACTGGTTTTCGAGATACAGCATTTTTCTTGCGGTATGCAATGCTAGCATTTGCAAAACAGTTGCAATAAAAGAAACCAGTGAGAAATTGGGAAATCTGCTTCGAACACTCCCTAGCCCTAGAACATTGTTAGGGCTACAGGTACAGGCAAAATTTTGTGTCTTTCCAACCAAAGGTAAACCTTGAAAAGGAATCGCCGCTCGCAATGTTAATCTTATGGGCGGCAAAAAATGCACCGTCAGGTATAGCGGACCCTTAAAGGTGGAAGGAAAATGGACAATATTCAAAATTTCTACCCCAGGTGAAAGTGATCTGAAATACCTATGTCTTTTAACCCTTTCGTTACCGAATTAACTTCGACCGGGAGAATAATTTTTTCTTATGGGGTTTTTTCATCACTTAGGTCGTCTTAATGAAATTCAATTTTAATTTTTTTTTAAATTGCAACAGGTTTAGATTTTAGGAACGTGTCCGTTTAAACGGACAATGGTAATGAAGTGAAATATATGTTTCAAAGATAACTTTATTGTGACAAGAAAGAAAAGAGTTTTTTTGCACTTGTAAAACAGAGGAGCCCGTTATTGCATTTTAGGCAAACCACATATGACTTTTTCCACAGTTGATGCACCTTTGTTCTTTCGCATAATCGGGTCAGTGACCCAACTGGTCATATCTGACGTCGGCTGTAGTGGGATTGTGATGGTCCAGGGACTGGCCCACTGGATGGGCGTCCTCTTTTTTGTCCACTGCTTCCCCCAATTTTGTGGGAGCAGCTCCTCCGGGGCTTTCCAACACGCCGTCTCGTTCTTGCAGGGGGAGCAAGTGCCGCTGTAGGTCTTCGTCTCCACCCTTAGAAGGTGCTGCAGTAGCATGTTGATCATAGGAAGAGACGTTTTCTTCGCCTTCTGACTCGCAACGATCAATTGTATCAAAAATATCTTAAAATTCTGATAGTTTTAAGATTCTGTGGCGTTCCATTTCTAAAAAGAAAAAGTGAACCATACGTTTGTCCGAATTACAAATCGTTTTCATTGAATACCATTGTCCGTTTAAACGGCCAGCACAAATTCTGATCCCAGGACCCACATTTCAAACATAAATGTTCTAGTTTTATCAAAAATAAACAAAGGAATGTACCTACTTACCTTAAAAAATTCCAGAACGGCGTAGAACAAACAAACACTGAGAAAAAAAATTTCAAAATTTCAAAATGTTGAAAAATTTTAAATTCAATACCGGCAGGTAGATGACAACTCGCCCTATTTGTTGTAATCAGGTTGGCTAACTTACAGTGGTGAAAATCATAGCACTAGAGTATACTTCGTGGCACAACAAACCTACTTCGCACCAAAATTGAAACTACTGGCAGATAGAACGATCTAAAGTCAGTGTCCGTTTAAACGGCCTGTGGCTACGAAAGGGTTTTAAACGGCTGAAATTAACAGGCTATGTTGTGAATTTACGATCGAGTGTTTTTTGTCAACAAAACATTTGTCCGAAATTAACCGATTGTAAAATCAAACGTTTATGACGTCAAATTACGTATTATATTTCAGAACGTATAAATATCGAATGTTTCCTCATAAAGTGTGCAGAAAGAAATAAACAAATGTATGTTCGGTCTTAAAGTACAGAATTTCAGTGACAAATTAGTGCGAATGAAACGCGGATGGAGAGAAATAGCGGGCACGCGAGTGCGATAGCAGACGGCACAGACTCGACGCAACAAAACCAACTCGACATGAAGAACGCAAACTACCCCCACCCCTTTCTAAATTGTTGTTCTCATGCATATTTGAATGCAGAAACATGTTTTTCCTCACCAAGGTGGGCTTCACTGGGGAAGCATTGTGTTAATCTCGGTTCTATGCACTCACAACTCTTTGATAGAAAAGGGTGCGCTTAGTTTTTTGTCGATGGGGTATCCACTCCAGAGATTTCTTGAGATTGCATAAAGATTTCCGAAGATTTCCTGAGATTCTCAACGAGATTCGTGGAAAGATGCACCCGGAAAGGTTAACCACTCCAGAAATTTCCAAGATTCCCTGAAATTTCATAAGTATTTTCAGTGATTTCCTGAGATTCCTAACGAGATTCCCGATGAGATTCCTGGAGTCGTCTTTTGTGAGTACAGAAGTTACAGAGGAATTCCGTAGACATAGAAAATTTAGAATAATTTCTTTGTTTAGTGTGGCTTTTTTACCTTTAACTTTATAAGGGGCACCAGAGTATATTTTAGTACTGGTGAAACCCAGCCTTAATCCATTAACGGGGAGACTAAAAGTCATTGAAACAAGGAAAACTCTTTCACCGTTCGAGGCACTACCAGTGCAAAAATTAAAAATTTGTTGTGATATTTTGTTATTTTACAAACTACAAATATCTCTACTTGACTTTGGTAAATGTTATACCCGAATTTTTTTCTGTTGTTTCAAAGAAAATTCAAAATAGCCGTTCGTCTTTCCCTTTATAAGGGTTGATTAAAATAGAAGAAAAAAAGTCAATGAGAAAATTTCCAATTTTTGGTTTGGTAGTATGAGGATCACCCTCCCGCAAATCTGAATGCAGTTATATGTATACACTCATAATCCCTGGAATTTGGATTAGGCAGCCACCCATGAAAAAATTCAATAACCCAATTCATATAGCACTAATTGGATTGACTGTAATTATTGTATTAAAGTGGGAAATTAATTTTGGAATGTATTGTGAACATGAAACTAAAATGAGACGTGAACTGCCGCATTGACTGTATACATGTACTAAACCTATGAAGTGCAATATATTGCAAAATATTTCATATTATTTTAGGGAGGATGTGGTAGAAATTCATAATAAGTTTATTCTGTTTGAGGGAGAAGTTGTGTAACAGGTTTTGTTTCAATCGCCATCGGCACCCTGAGCAATAAAGGTAGGTGTGAGAAAAAAAGCTGTATATGTAATATTAAGGGCCTTGCGATAGCACTTGTTTTCTTGCTATAGCATTTGTCATAAGCTTAACTTGGGATAAATCCGTTCCTTAAATCTGTTCGTTAGGGGACATTATAGTCTACTATAAGAAGTGGTGAAATCTAGCCTAAGGCAGATTCAATGCAGAAAAAACTAATTTGATATAATACAATACAAACTAATCCCTGTTATATGAATTTTTTGTTTTACATCCCCTGTCTTTCCACCCTTTGCAATCTATTAGGTCTAGCACTGTAACACTGGGTGAGGAGTATTATCTTCTCACGTGAGCCATGAGTCGTTGATAGTGATTTTATATGTGAATATGTGATCAAATTTGAAAGTGCTTAGAGCAGTTTTGAAACTTTCACCGGCATATTAATATCTGAATAGCTCATCCCATCATCCTTTTGCTATAAAGCAATCTAATGACAGCAAAAACCAGAGCCAAAGGCAGTAAAAAGCAGACAGGAAGTTTTTGCTGGGCCTCTACATGGATGAGTAAGCTGACATCCTGGGGTCGTGATGGGTGAATAGGCCTGACATATTGACTGAAAGCTTCACCGTATTCAGAACATAATTAACGCTGTCAAGAGACGAATGGCAAACTGATGTAAATTTTCTTTTGGTGCTACGTCGCGCCCAGGGCTTATACCGCCTTCACGGGGATTATTCATGCCGTGACAAATGGCGCTGACGCAATCTGCCGCGTTGAAAGATGCACAAAGGCAAGTTACCGATTGCCTCATTACGATCTGCCTCAGTCCGAATTTATGGCCTGGGGCCATTTTGGGGGAACGGAATCACATTAAAAATGGGTAGTTTGAGCGAAGAAGTATGGAAGTGGTACCTAGTTTCACATGAGAGTAATGGCCAATCATTAATAACGGTGCATGTGCTGTTGTGCCTTACATAATTTTATCAATAAAACGTATTTGTTTAGCGGACAAAACCGAACCGTTACTATAGCGAGATTTGTTGGATGGTTTGGCCTCACCCATTGACTAAACATGTGCATATAGCTTATAGGTAACCACTCCAGAGATTCCTCGAGATTCCATAAAGATTTCAAAAGATTCCCATCGATATTCATAGAAAGATTAACCCCGAAGGGGTGACCACTCCGAAAAATTCCAAGATTCCCTGAGATTTCCAGAGATTCCCCACGAGATTCCCAACGTGTGATTAACCCCTCGCTTATAGCTGAGGGTTGAGGGGGACAAGCCAACCAATTAGACCGTTTCAAGAACTATCCATTGTCCTCAGCTGGCAGCACTACCAAATACCAGCTCCCCAGCCATCGTGTAAACGATGGGGACTTCCAGTTTTAGGTGGGTTCCGAACCACCACAGCCTCGATATACATTTCACTTGACATGCTGAACATATCAGAGTTGAATGCCGATCAGAAAAACTTTTTGGTAGGATTGGGATCGAACCGGTGTGACCCGGCTCTCACTGCTCCTCAAAAGTCGACCATTTAGTCCACTTGGGTATCGAGGCTGTAAACATGTGCATAATATGTTGACAAATTGAACTAAGCGTTCAAGCAGACTTGCTTATTACTTCAAAACCGGAATGCCAATCAACTAGTTGTGACATTAGTTAGGAGACGCAGTTAGCCGTACAGCCCTTATGTCCTGTGAAAATGACATTATGCTTCAACAGCGTCCACTGTACGTGAACTAACTGCTACTAATTACCTACGTGGGTGATTACAGTGCATAGAACAAGGTAACGTATTTACCATGACAGGTAACTCTAACATAGATTACCCACCATTGCGAAACCTGCGTCTGTTAATCAGCGAAGTAACCACAAATATACGTGGGGCGTCTCTTAATCTAAAGCATAAAAATGATGCAACTTTTTATGATGTAAAACTTTAAATTGCTGAAATGTGGTGAAAGCGAAGCAAGTGCTTACACGTGTACGGGTTTCAGTAAGCACCTTCCTATCCTGTTAAATGCCAGTGGGCTCAGAAACAGGCGGTAATTATCTTTCATTACGAACTTACTAATGAAAAAGTACACATCGTTAAAATTTAATTCAAATATAGGAAACATAATAACAGTTTCAAACTTCCTCTGTAAATGTCATTGAGTTTCGCTAACCCGCTAACGACGCATGTTCTGTGCTATCTGTTGTAATCATTCGCATGTATAAGATAATGTAAAAAGCAAATTTGTAATTGGCAACGAAGGAACAGTTGTTCCCAAGTGCCTGCGGACTGATTTTTATTTACTGATTAAGGGCCACCATACATTCGGTATTATTTGTATTTGGACTTCAAACTTTGTGAGAAAACTATTGGATATTTAAATATTCTGAAATATAATATGTCTTTTTGACGTCATTAGTCATTACTCATGAGGCTATGTTGCGATTTTACGATCGAGTGATTTTTGTCACCAAAAAAACTGTCCAAAATTAACCGATCGTGAAATCACAACATACCTCATGAGTCGAGTAATGACGTTAAAAAGACAAACTATATTTCAGAATATTTAAATATCCAATAGTTTTCTCACAAAGTTTGAAGTTGAAACGTAAAAAAATAGCGAATGTATGGTGGCCCATAAAAGTTAGTAAAATTGGTGGGAAACAGTCTTAATCTGGTCTTTGTCGCGGTTGCTGAAGCGTAGGGCCATACGTGGACCAGTGGCAGTCCCTGAGAAGAACCTAATTAACTTTCTTTATTGAAAAAAGTTGAAAAAGAATTGATGGGGGAAGCTGACGGGACGTTTAATGAAGGGCATTGGGGAAGATGAAGTACAAATTTCAGGCATTCAGGGGGCTGGCAACTCTTTTGTCGAAAAATTGAAAAGAAGTGGCAACAAAGGCAAGTGTTGGTGATGGCGGTGCTAAGCTAAATATAGGTTCCGGATGATTGTGCAAACGGCACCCATAACGGGGGTGGCCCCCTGAGGGAAACCCGTTCAAATGACACCCTTGGCTTCAACCTTTGTCCCACCGGGGAAATCTCAAAATTTACTGTTTGTAAATGGACTGGAACATTTTCTTTTATCTTACCAAAGCCCTGTAACTGAGGATTTTATCATCACCTTTCCTTTTTCATGAAAAAATTAGTGGGTCAGGTTTTATGAGGGTCCTAGAGCCGCTGCGCCAGCTGGAGCAACCTTTCTTTATTTACTCTTTTTCGATCTCTTCCCAATTCTCTAAATGGTCTCTGGGATCGGTGTTTTCTTTTTTATAAGACCAACACAATAGCTCGAAGGCTTCTGTTATTTACTGAGGTGAATGATTTATTTACAGTCATTCTTTTTAATTATTAATTATTATCAGTGTTATTTGTTTACAATCAAGGTGTTGTTTTGCAGAAAATTAAACTAAAATTGCAACCCTTTTACAGGCATGATAGAATCTACTTAATGTCGATTATTCGAAAAAGGGAAAAGCTAGGAAAAGAGTAAAAAAACGGTTATGCTAAATTGTAGCGTTTTGGCTACAAATTGCATAATCATGAAGCTTCAGGGTTATAAATCATAGTTTTTATACTATAGGGCATAGGGTATACGGCATTTCCCGCAGGTCAATGATGGACTCCCCCCACTCAATTTGCTACAACAGTATGCGAGTATAGTTGTATTCGAGGGGTTAACCACTATTTGGGAATCTCTTTGGGAATCATTGGAAATCTTTATGAAATCTCAGGGAATTTTTTTTGGTGTGGTTACCCCTTCGAGGTTCATCTTTCTATGAATATCATTGGGAATCTTCAAAATCTTTATGGAATCTCAAGGAATCTCTGGAGTGGCTGCCCCCTCGGTTGTATCCGTCGAACATCGTACTGATTCAGGTTAAAATCAAATTACACTCTAAAGGAAATAGGTCAGTTTTATAGGAAGAGGTGGATAAATAACATGGGTTAAGTAGACGCTGATTGTCGTTCTTAGTTGCTGAGGCTCCGTTTGTGGCTGCGCGACGAACCAAAGCGGAGTGGGAGGGTCCTTGCGACCCCCAACTCTTCAAACCTTTACAAACTTTGTCTCGACGGGCGGCGGGGTGAGGCTTCCCTTGCTCGTACATGCCTCAGTCTTCACATCACCTCGCTCAGCTACCGAGCAACCTTCTAACAGCTTTTAAAACTTTACCGCGTATTTTTCACATCCATGTTTTGTTTGGAAAAGTTACCCATCAATGTAGCGCTTCTTGGATGAATCTCATGAAAATTTTAGGAACAACTTTAGATTTGAGGTTCCTCCTTCCGACTTCTCTGAACCTCATTATTTACATTACTTACTTGCTCCTCTCCTTTAAGTTAAAATGCGCTTGATATTTTTTGGGGGGATTTGTTTAAATCTTGACTATGAAAGTATCACTATTTTTTAAATATTCTCAAAACTTACACTTTAAATTAAATTTTATTTAGGCTGAATTTCACCACCTCACGCGATAGTGCCTCCTACCGATCGAATCGGTAAACCAGCCGTTAAACTTATCCTATCATTAGGTTTTGTCGTGTCATTAGAATTCGTCTGTTTTGTTTACGTCAACTTTGTTTAGGTGTACGTTAATTGTACGTTTCAATCATTTCAACTTAAAAATAGAAAATTAACGGGGGAAAACACACTATTTTTTCGGAGAAAGGTATTAAATTGTTGGGTAGACAACAATCCCTGCCCGTTTCGCATGCACCCAAACGAGTCGAATAAGGTATGAAAGTTGTTGTTATTGCTAACGCACGGATTCACTAACGATAAGATCAGGGTGCTATAGTCAGGATGGTGAAAGCCGTTAACTTTTTTTCAGCGATAGGATAGCGCTATCGTGTACACGATAGTCTTCACGTTAAACTGGTGAAATTCAGCCTTAATTAGATTTCATGGTCATCTATAGATGCCTATGTCAAAGTTTGACCTCCGTTAATTGTGGTTTTAGTACAGAGTACTGACATGACATTATTCTTACGAACAACGAACATTATATTTCAGAACAACGGGTTCCTGTGAAAGCGGGCACTTAAATAACGTCAGTGTATAGCATGGTGTGGACAGACATCTGCTGGAATGAATATTTGCTTGACGAAAGAGACGAAAGATTATGGAGGTCGTCCTCAGAACCGTTTAGTGACAAGGTTTACAATAGAAGGCGACCCGCTTTAATAAGATATTTCTAAATGAAGGAGCTGAGGAGACCCAGAGACATGGAAAGTCGTAAAACTGCTGACCTCGCAGCGTGGCCACGTGAGGTACCTGCGAGTTCGCGACCCGCTTTCCAAGACAGACAAAAAAGCAAAACGTGAGTCGGATGTAAAAGATGAAGGGGGAGCAAGTGGAAGCTGTGGGGGGAAGGAGGGGAGAGAAGGGGCTCTTGAAAGGTCTGAGTTTCTGTCCTCCTGGACTTCCATGCACAAGGGCAAGGAACAGATTGAGGAGGCCTGAGCAGCGGCGGACCTCATGGGGGGCAACAATACGCGATGCCCGCCCCCCCCCCCCCCCCAAACTGCGCTGATTATGTCAAGGATGAATAAAAGAGAGGTTTTTTGAACCCCATTATTTATATTTTATTTATTTATTTATTTATTTTTAACGCGGGACGTTCTGAGAACATATTATGCGCCGATGAGTTGGTTTGTTAGATTTTGTGGCCGAAGCCAAAGATGAAGTGGCCGAAGCCGAATATGAGTGGGCCGAAGCCAGTTTAGTAGTGGGCCGAAGCCAGTACATCCATGTCGGAAGCGGAAAATTTTTCTGTCCCGCCGGGATTCGAACCCGAACCTCTCAGGACACAAAGCGGACCCCTTGACCACTCGGCCACTGAGAGGCACTTCCCACCCCATTATTACTCACCTGTTTGTTGCAATATTTTTAGGCAGCCGCTATTCCCAATCGCACTGACAGGTTCTTGTAGTTATTTTGACCCTTTTTTGGAGAAACGCCGTGGTGTAGGAGGGCTTGTTCACCAACTTTGAGATGGAGGAGCGCGCTCAGGTCCGCCTCTGACTGAGTGGTCTCTTATTCTATACCTATACGGACGGTGATTGTGAGCCCCAGAACCCTCCGTATCGAACAGATTGAGCTCCTTCAGGCTAAGAGGGCTCTTCTGCCCCGAGCCTACCGTCCGCATTCTAAGTAGCTTCAGCTTGAGGGCGTGGCACCCCTGTTTTCATAGTCAATTGGCTTAACCAAGATGGGGCGCTAAGCCGGCTCGCACTTCCAAGTTTTTCTTCGGTTTAACGTTCGATAACTTTTAGTGACTTATTGGGCAGATCCTCATTCATTAAATATCCTCGCGATGTTATGGAGATTTATTCAATACAATTACTTCGATCTCTATTTAATACTTAACCACTAGTTACTTATACCAGAAGAAAAAATTTCCAGAGGCCTGCTATAAAATTTCTGTATAAGTTGAGAAATTTGAAAAAAGGCTCGCTGGGTCTATTGCCTCATCCCTTGAAAGTTGAGGAGCGTAGAATCCAGCGCTCCACTTTTCGTGACCAGTGAAAGTTGAAAAAGTTTTTTATTACAGCACTTTTTATTTACCTACACGCCATTACACTGCACCAGAGTGGTGGAACTCGTGTACGGCACATGCCCAGAATTGCTACCATGTTAATTTATTGCACCAATGTGGAGAAACTGCTATTATTGTATAGGCGCTAGCCCCTTGTGGTACTTGTTCCCCGAGGGGTTAACCACTCGTTGGGAATCTCGTTGGGAATCATTGGAAATCTTTATGAATTCTCAGGGAATCTTGGAAATTTTTGGAGTCGTTACCCCTTCGAGGTTTATCTTTCTATGAATATCGTTGGGAATCTTTGGAAATCTTTATGGAATCTCAAGGAATCTCTGGAGTGGTTACCCCCTCGTTGTTCCCTATTCTCATTGCCTCGAAGAGGCGAATTTGCTGATACCAAGATACAAACCCGTGACCTCCCTGAACGTCTTCAGTGTCCTGGCCTCGAAGTATAGACTTCGATCAGCCCATACTTTCTGAATATCAAATTATTCACATGAACTGAAAAGGAATTACGCGAAAAGTTGTAAATTAAATGGAGCAGTGAAGTTCATGGAATTCATGTCTCGTGGATTTGGTGGACTGGCTTGATTGTCTGCTTTCCACTGGCCGTGCTGATAAGCGTTTTCCGCGTCTGGCTATGTCTGGTGATGTCGGCGTTGGCTGGAATACCGGAGTGATGTGCTGGAGAACAGGGACAGGTTATCGGTGGACCGCAGCCAGGTCGTGAGGTTGAATAATGAGCCTTTTCCTCGTCTCGATGGTGAAATAGCGAGAGTCTTGACTCTCAAGCTCTTTTCTTACTGGCACATTCACTTCTTGTGTGCCAGCTATCACGTTATTATTTTCCTTCAGTTTTCGTGTACTCTACGTTTCTAGGCTTTCAGTAGTGAGTCAGAACACGAGACTCTGACAGTTAGGTCCTTGGTAACGGAAAGTTTTCCACGCGCGACGTTCAGAGAACTTATACGCCGATGAGTTGGTTTGTTAGATGAAGTGGCCGACGCCGAATATGAGTGGGCCGAAGCCAGTTTAGTAGTGGGCCGAAGCCAATACATCCATGTCGGAAGCGGAAAATTTTTCCGTTCCGCCGGGATTCGAACCCGGACCTCTCAGGACACAAAGCGGACCCCTTGACCACTCGGCCACTGAAAGGCACATACTGAAATAGTGTGTTCTCTTACCCATACCACAGAGATACGTACGCAAGAAGCGCATTGCTGGTTCGTCATATTTATTTCTACAGTGCTACTACCCAGTGAACACTTTTATACATCATCTTTGGCCTCGGCTTTGTTTTCTTTCCGCATTGATAACTTTTGTTCACATACTTATCTCTAAACTCATTAGAATCCTAACTAGGACCCTTCAAGATGAAATACGATTAAAAGTAAACCTTTTTTGTTCACGCTATCTGCCTATTTTAGGGCGAGGGCAAATTTTAGGGAAACGGAGATAAAGTTTTGTTTTAAATATATTTTGTGCCACCCGTCAGAATGTGTGACCTCGTGTGGGAGGCAATTTTCGTCGGCGCTCTTACCAGACCACAATGCGAAACGACGCTATTAAGCTAGAAAGCGCTTAATATGAAATGAGCCCGTAAAAAGTCCAGATCTCTCTTCTAGCTGATATATACCGTAATCCTGTGCATCGGACCCTTCAATGGGATATTTTCTTTTTGATCAATACTGATATCTGACTTGTTTAGGGCACATTTTATATCATTTTTATTTTTATTTTTACGACTAGAGTTTTGTGGGGGGCCATTTTCCGGACGTTGGTAGAGAGCACTTGCGGGGCCGTTTCCTGGAGGTTTATGGTCAAATTCGCAGTTTTATCACACATTTAAAGACTTGTGACTGAAACTAAGCAATCATGATAGATTGCCTCATTTCCTTGATTCTTCATAGAAACTACATTGTGAGTTTTTTAAAAGTCTCAGTAGAGGACAAACCTGCTGATGTGTTTCGTCAGTAACTAGTGATGCACGATGCAAGAACAAGAACAAGAAACGGTACTTCTTGTTCTTGTTCTCGCAGAAGAAATAATTTCTTGTTCTTTTTCTTGTTTTTGCTGCAAGACTCTTGCATACACATGGAATTTTCTGCTGTTGAAAAGTGGTTTTTTGCGTACCGAGCGGCCATTTCAAGTGCAATCTATAGTCGCATAGTCTGCAGAGTTTTTCGTACAAAATATGGTAGTAATCATGAATGAAGCTTTGGAAATAAACTGCCTTGGTTTATACAAGACTCTTGCGACAACTCTTGCAGAATTTCTTGTTCTTGCAAGTCAGTTCTTATTCTTGCAGCCCAAATCAACTCTTGTTCTTGTTCTTTCATGCAAGAAATGCAAGAACAAAAGCAAGACAAGAAATTTTCGTGCATCACTATCAGTAACAACTGATAAACACATCGGCACAGAGAGAACTGTTATTCTCTCTCTACCAACTTTCGAGCGTATCATATTCTTAATTAATAATTACTTCGAAACAACACCAAACGAACGTAGTATCGTTTTACTGCGTAATCTTAGACTAGATCCATGCATGTTGGGTTGGATCCCATACGAAAATTGTTTTTCTTCAAGATCGATAAGAGAAAAACATAGAGTAGGATTGAACATGCAGCTGTAATCATGCAATGGGTTATGGAAGTATACTTCCGGGAAGGCCTAGGGGTTCTGCCGCAGTGTCGTGAGAGACGACTGTGTCTGGTACTCCCTGCAGCGTGTGTCTGCTGTCGGTGGGGGTACCCAACAATGGTGGCGTGCGGCTCCAGACGTAATAGGATGTCGGCCGAGCAGGGGCATGCAAAGTCACCAGATCACTTTACGGGTTTTACTGGGGGGCTTTATGCCTATGCTGCTGAAAAGTAAAAACGCTTTTTCAAGCCCCTACCCCAATGTCTACTCAAAATGGGTATTTGTTATCATTTTCTGCAAATTTTTTGGGGAAAAATAATCGCGTTGTTATGGCTTACGAAATAGTAAAAGCAGGTGACTTGGAGAGCTCAAGCTCAAGTATTAGGGCTTTCGGACTTTCTACTGTTCATCGTAAGAAGGGTTGATGCTTCTTCTTCTTTCTTCTTCATCTTCCCTCTTAGTGCCGGCTTCGCAGCGTGAGGGGTTGGCCACGGATCCAGTCCCGGTACCGGTTCCGGTCTGCAGCGAGGCTGCCAAGTTCCCCCATTGACTTCCCTCTCTTCGCGGCCGTCTGCGCAACCACCTCCCCCCATGTTTTCCTCGGCCTCCAAGAACTGTCTCGTTTTCCTTGCCTCCTTCAAACTGCTCACATGACCAAACCAACCCAGCTGACGGTCTTCCATCCTTTTTATGGCAAACTTTTGGTCCAGCTCCTCTCTTATTCTTTCGTTTCTTACCCTGTCCCATCTAGTTTTACCAGTTATTCTTCTCAAGAATTTCATCTAAATGGCACTGACACAACTGATGTCATTTTTCGTGGGTTGATGCTACCCTCACAAAATTCGTAAATTCACCATCTCAACCATTTCCTTTTACCGAGAAATGAAAATTTGAAAACAGACCCGCGTGATAAAAATTGATAAAACCAGTATCATTTCAAAATTATTCATACCTTTCTCGGAAGGGACGTAACATGAGGAAAAGGGTTGAAGAGTATCGCAATGCGTCAGCCGTCCTAGTGTGCGTCGGGGCGTGCTGCCCATCAGACACGTTACGTGTCACACGTCACTAGCGCCGGAGCAATTCTTGGAACATGATAATGGAGTGTCAACATTCGTGGGATATGTTATGCTAATAGAAATGCATGGACGGCGTCCGAACGGGTGGACAGCTGTCTGCTGATGGCCGAGAACGTGATTTTGTAAACATAGAGAACGTGGAACGATATGCATGGGCCTTTTCCCTGGGTTTTCACTTCTATCGTGAATATTATTAGATTATACATTTCTTTGGAATATAGACTTTTCACCTTTGGTTGCTCTAGTAGTCTAGTGGATGCAGCCGTATCATTAGTCTACCCTTTTTGCCCTTAGGTGCAAAAGGTGACAAAGGTTTGTTACCGAGGGGGTAACCACTCCAGAGATTCCTTGAGATTCCCTGAGATTCCATAAAGATTTCGAAAGATTCCCAACGATATTCATAGAAAAATGAACCACGGAGGGGTAACCACTCCAAAAAATTCCAAGATTCCCTGAGTTTCATAAAGATTTTCAATGATTTCCAACGAGATTCCCAACGAGTAGTTAACCCCTCGTTTGTTACCTATTTGATATTGGGTATAGCAGGAAAATTTAGTTGAAGTGCTCCGTGCTCTCGCAGATTATTTTTCGCCGATACTGTAATGCTTTCCCAGAAAGTATATTTGAGCATTAATAAATATTTGTATGTTAATAAAATTAATTTTACGCAAATTATTACTTACTACAATACTAAAGCCTATTATGTTTACTTCCTGGAAATCCATGGGTAGGGAAGGACCGAACGGAATGAAAGCAAGAGCCGATGGCAACTTAGATTTTCACGGAGAAGTGGCGTGAAGTTTCCAGTATAACCCTATCCTTTTCTCTAGAATGCTTTCAGCACATCATGCGTATGAATGAAACTTTCGGAAGTTAATCCGTTCCCTTAGGCGTGGTGACGATAGCGGCCCTCTTTAGACACTCTCCAAAACACTGCACCCGTCTCATTCAGGATTAACTGTCTATAGAGTACACAGGCTACCCCGGGGCTCTGCGGAAGTTAAGGGGACTTTCATTTGTGAGCCGTCGTGTATTCATTTCCTTAAGAGCCAGACCCTTCTCTTCTCAGAAACCGGGGTTTTTCGTCCCTTGGCCTTTGTGATATGGATATCCATGGATATATAATTTAAAAATTAAGACATGGAATAATTATTTTCGAGAGTTTCAACTGTCTTTTCAAAAAGTAGATACCTGAAGTCTGATCCACGACTTCACCGTGGTCTAGTGATTAACACTAGACCCGCACGTCCTGCAATATATTTCACTAAAGATATCAGAGGTGAACGAGGGGGTCCAGAGATTCCTTGAGATTCCATTGAGATTCCATAAAGATTTCGAAAGATTCCCTACGATATTCATAGAAAGATGAACCCCGAAGGGGTAACCACTCCAAAAAATTCCAAGATTATTTCCCGAGATTTCATTGAGATATCCAATGATTCCCAACGAGATTCCCAACGAGATTCCTGGAGTGGTTAACCCCTTGGGGGTGAATGCCGATTGGAAAAACTTCGATAGGATCGGGATCGAACCTGTGCGACCCTGGCTCTCACTGTTCCTCTAAGGACAACTATCTACACCACTTGGCTATCGAGGATGTTTTTGTGGATGTGGATGTAGCTGTGGATGTGGATGTGGGTGTCATAGCAAGCGACGCCATCAATCCAGTGAGACAATAGCCGTCCAAGGCGTTCTCTAACTTTCTCTATCAATCCTGACTTGTTGAAAGGCTTTTGTTTAAATTAGACCGTAACCCTTCTATCCCACCCTTCTCTTAATAATCTAATACGTCTCACACATTATTATCAATTCTCTTTATTATCTACTTCCGACCCGGATGCTTTCTCATCTGGAAGATGGTTTTACATTTCTCTTTTGCTTTGAATTAAAGCATTTAAGATAAAGTTATTGTTGTTATCTTGCGAGAATCTTTTGTGTTTCTTAAAATGGCATTGAGAACTGACACTATGAAAACATTGCAATTTCGGAGAAAGATAAACTGAAAATGAAGTGTACAGTCCTATAAAATAAACTGGAAATTTGATTGCTGGCTGGAAAATCACTGGAATACTTGGCAAACTAGCAGCTTCTCAGTCTAATTATTGTTCACGAGCCTTTAACTACCCCATCTCAACCATAGAAATACGGTGATCCCCCTCTCCCTTCCAGTTTCCTATTTCCGACAGTCCATTTTGCGCTGATGTTTTAATACCACCCCCCATTTCGGGAAACTCCCCGTGGCTAAAATTATATGTGAACCTCGAGCGCTTTCCTAAATGGTTTACAGGGCTCGTGGTTTGTCAAGAAGCGTATAGGTGCGACGTCGTAATCCCTTCATTTTGGAAACGACTTAAGAGGACGCTAACCTGACGATGCATTTTTTTCCGCCCATAAGATTACCATTGCGAGCGGCGATTCATTTTCAAGGTTTACTCTTGGTTGGAAAGACACAAAATTTTGCCTGTACCTAGCCCTAACAATGTTCTAGGGAGTGTTCGAAGCAGATTTCCCAATTTCTCACTGGTTTCTTATATTGCAACTGTTTTGCAAATGCTAGCATCGCATACCTCAAGAAAAGTGCTGTATCTCAAAAACCAGTAAAAAGATGGGAAATCTGCTTCGAACACTCCCTAGAACATTGTTAGGGCTAGGTACAGGCAAAAATTTTGTGTCTTTCAAACCAAGGGTAAACCTTGAAAATGAATCGCCGCTCGCAATGTTAATCTTATGGGCGGCAAAAAATGCACCGTCAGGTATAGCGGACCCTTAACTCCTTCGTGCAGTAAGACAGAACTCCGTCAGAGTTTGTATCAATGATCCACGCAGATGAAGCAGCAGACAATTTTCTTTTGCTTATTTTTTCCCCCCTCTTTTTAACCTGGAGGGTAACTGATTGGCAATGAGTTTCATAATGAAGGGGATTTTTAATAATATTCCATTAATCTTTGATGGAGTGTTTTTTCTTCAAGGCTTCCGCGACTTGTCTTTATCCCTTGTCAAAGGCCGTCTGCTGGTATCTTGTTATTCTAGCGAAATAAATTTACTTTTTAATCGTACCGTCCCTGTTTTTTCTTCGCATAACGGAGCTTAATTCAATTAATCCAAAAAATCAATAATCAAAATAAATTATTTCACTAAAAAGGAAAGTTTTACGCATTATACAGCCAGGTGTAAGTGTAAGAGAATTTTAATTACAGAATATGTATTATTTTCATGACATCGACTGTCCCCTTTTCTCCAATATAAAACGTTTTGGCTTACAACTCCAGCATTGCACCCCTTTCCTCGATTTCCAGTCTTGTGCACCCTAACTTCATACATTTTCATATACTTGCTGGAAATATAGAGGGGAGCTACATTTTCACTGCATTTTGAAATGATTAATTTTAGGGGAAGTAATGTATGGAGCTATAGTAAGGTACACTGGTGTGCTCATATGTGCTTGCTGGATGCTCTTCAAACACCAATCAAGTTATAATTAAAATGCAAGAAGCAGAAGAAAGTAATGATTTATAGCATGTTGGAGCACAGGTAAGGTCTGTACATTATCGAAGTTGTCTTTCGTTTTGATATTACTTGATGTCTTCTGATACCTAAAATTGTATTCACCAATCAAAGCGCTTCAGCTCTTAGGCGCGAATCATTTGGGTTGCTTAACATCTCTTGACGTCACCTTAAACGTCCTTCTCTTCTAAAGAGGTTACCTGCAAGAATGTATAGACTTTGGAAGCACTGGGGAGCCAGATTTTCGAATACGAGTTGTTATGCCCTTACGATGGTTGTCAGTGCTAGTTGACAGCGTTCCACCCTTCCTCACTACGTAATTGCATAGGTAGGTACCATTGGAACTCTTTTCGATCATTTTCCCTATTTGTCGAGTCGCGTTGTATGGATTTTTTATTCTATTTCCTGTAACATCTTTAGGTATAGGTATTTTGAGAGCTTTCCCATCTAGTTTAAGGGCCACCATACATTCGCAAATTTTTTTACGTTCCGATTTCAAACTTTGTGAGAAAACTATTGAATATTTAAATATTCTGAAATATAATATGTCTTTTTAACGTCATTACTCATGAGGCTATGTTGTGATTTTACGATCGAGTGATTTTTGTCACAAAAAAAATTGTCTAAAATTAACCGACCGTGAAATCACAACATAGCCTCATGAGTAATGACGATAAAAAGACATATTATATTTAAGAATATTTAAATATCCAGTAGTTTTCTCACAAAGTTTGAAATCGGAACGTAAAAAAATAGCGATTGTATATTCAGCCTTAAGTTCCCTGAATTTTCACAAACAGGTTCAAATCCTACACGGTCGCAAAATAGTTTTTTCTACCTAAATTTTGTTGTCACTTGTTACCTTTAAAGGTAGGAATTCTATATCTACCGCAATAGCAAATGTATAGTATGTGTATGGTAGTGTAGTATATGTAAAGAAAATAATATAGGATCTCTTTCTCATTGAAAGATATAATCGCCTACTCCATTTAGAGGAAAGATCTTGAGGAGGGTTCTCATTTAATATCATGGACTGGGGATACAGTATATACAGAGAAAATTTGGAAGTTAGTTCAAAAGAAAGTGCAGGTTCCAAATGCTCCATGCAGCCGCTCGGGGCCTCACCCCATGCCCCTCTTTAAATTAGCCCTGCATTACACTGGGTGATTTCAGGCCCCGAATAGAAACCCTAAAAATAAGTAACCAAATTATTAGAAAATACCAAAACCAAAAAGAAAAATATGCCAAAACTGTTGAAGAGAAACTTACCCATAACTGGGGTTTTAAACATAAAATAATTTGACAAAAGTGTGAATAAAAAAATCCTTGTTGTCTTTAAGAAATCGTCACAACAATTATTTAAAATTTAGAATGTTAAGAAGCCGGGCAAGGAGTGAGATCCCGAACGACAGGTTTTTAAACCGTTACAAAGACATATTTTGCTCCTTGTGTTTCGGGTTTTCCTTAAAATATTACCGTTGCACGTAAGTTGTAGTAACTTTTCTCCCCCGTTGACATAAAATGAGGAATTTGCCATTCTCGTCTTTGGCAAAGTTTTCAATTAATCTCTGGAAGTAAAGTAGAGGAGGTCCATTTATCAACGTCCGCTTATTTTACGCGGTAGGAACGAGAATCAAGATTAACCAGGGACCGTTGAAGGGCCCACTGAAAAATCATGGGCCATCTTCTTTGAAAGTGCATCATTTCTTGCGATATATATCATTTCCATTCTGATGTTAAGGGTCCGCTTAACCTGACGATGCATTTTTTGCCGCCCATAAGATTAACATTGCGAGCGGCGATTCATTTTCAAAGTTTACCCTGGTTTGGAAAGACACAAAATGCCTATACCTAGCCCTAACAATGTTGTAGGTCGTCATCGAAGCGGATTTCCGAATTTTTTACTGGTTTTTGAGATACAGCATATAATCGCCTACTCCATTGCCAGGAAAGATCTTGTAGAATTTGGAGGAGGGTTCTCATATAATATAGAAAGCGAAGGTAGAGTACAGGGAAAATTTCAAGGTTAGACCAAAAGAGATACAGGTTCCAGGCGCCCCTGCCGCTCGGGGCCTCATCCCATGCCCTTCTTTAACCCGTCATGGTCATGGATGATTTCAAACCCCGAATAAAAAAAAACCAGCTTTACGCCATACGATAAATTTTAAAATTAGCAAACAAATAAATAATAATTCGAAACTTTAGAACCCCCCACAGTAGCCGGGCAAGGAGTGAGATCCCGAACGACAGGTTTTTATACCGTTACAAGTTACAAGCACTTTTCCCCTTAAAAAATTGAGTTATGTGATGCTAGAATTTGCAAAACAGTTGTAATAAAAGAAACCAGTGGGAAATTGGGAAATCTGCTTCGATGACGACCTACAACATTGCTAGGGCTAGGTACAGGCAAAATTTTGTGTCTTTCCAACCAAGGGTAAACCTTGAAAATGAATCGCCGCTCGCAATGTTAATCTTATGAGCGACAAAAAATGCATCGTCAGGTTAAGCGGACCCTTAAAGTACTGTGAATTTTTTCTATTGTTGGTTACCTATATTGACAGGTTTTAGGCTGAATTTCACCACCTCACGATAGTGGCTTTTAACGTTCGAATAGCTATCGATTCGAAAAAGCAGATATCCTCTCGTTAGGTTTTGTTGTGTCAATAGAATTCGCCTGCTTTGTTTACGTCAAATTTGTTTCAACAATTTCAATCTAAAAGTGGAAATAGACGTGAAAAAACCCCTATTTTTTCGGAGAATGAAGTTAAAATGTTGATTAGACTACATTAGACTACACCAAATGAGTCGCAGGTATGAAAATTATCGTTTTCGCTAACGCACGGAAAATTCACTCGAAAGCTAACGAAACGGTAACAGTGCATGGTGAAAGCCGTTAACATTTTTTACCGATACGATAGCGCTGTCGTGTACACGATAGTCTTCACTCTTCACGTTAAAGTGGTGAAATCCAGCCTTAGGGGTCTTACGTGGTGCTTTTGGTCATTTTCGAGAAGCTTCAGCTTCTAGGGCTGGAAAGGGATGAAAGATCCCCCTCCCCCGTATAAAAATATGCTAAATATTTCCATGCAAGGTTATTTTTCGACTTTTGGTCGCTTGAACTGATCAAAAAACTTCCTCTCGCAAAAAAAGAACTGAAAAATGTCTAACTTGTTGGAATCATGTCGTTTATTTATGGCCAATTAGGTACCATATGTTATAAACTGACGTGCTGAAGAAACTGTGAGTTAATGTCTCAGGTAGATTGGTAAGGGTATACTTTCGTACCTAGACAATGTTTAATACCCGCCTAAGAAACTGCTAACTTGGTAAAATTACTTTTTTCCTCGTAAAACTCGGAAACTTCTTTTCATCATGGGAAGCAGACGAAACCGTCAGGGACTCGCAACTTCAAACATAATCTTATGATTTTTTAATATTTTCATTATTGCAGTGTACGCTGTATTGAACCCATTGTAGATACAGTCGAAGAAAAAGTTTTTATTTTACTGTGATCTTTTTACTTAGTCTGGATTGAGGTCAGAATTGTTTTTTACTGTCTATAGGCTCATTGGGGATGAAAAAAAAAAAAAAAATCCTGGATTATTCAGTATAATGTCCTATTTCTATCTCTAGTTGGGTTTACAAAGTCCCAATTATGAAATTTTCACCTTGTGTGCGCACAGAGCTCAAGATTCTTATGGTTTTCACTCCTGTTGAACCCCAGTGTAACGTTGAACTGAGTGCAGCACTTACTAACTGAACTCCTCCCAGCTACTATCCGCGACTCAGAGATTGATGTAAAAGTAGAAGATGTAAATGAGAATCCAATGTACCGAAGTCCCTTCATCCCTTGTACCCGAGGGGGTAACCACTCCAGAGATTCCTTGAGATTTCATAAAGATTTCCAATGATTACCAACGAGATTCCCAACGAGTGGTTAACCCCTCGGTTGTACCTCTTTAACAAGTATATTAGTGGTAAGTGATTGATAAATGACCCTTTCTTGGCATAATTTGATCCCCGACCAAAAACACGGTGTAGTGGATCCCCATGGAGATTGGATTAAGAGATCAAGGAGCATCAAGGATTTAGGTATGCGGGCAAAGAACAAATGAAATGAATTATTTCGAGTTCATCCGCCGCAGTGAATTAGAGCGGGGCCGAACAATGGCCCCCCGCCCCCCTGCCCTTGTGGCCCCTATGCCCCCCTCCCGGGTGGGGACTGCCGGAAACCCGGTCGAGCGGAAGTGCCTGCTATTTATGCCCTTCATGCCCTCGAAATGACCGTAATAGGCGTCCATCCACACAGACCTTTCGGTTAGAAAATCATATAAGTTCTACACATCGAACCCAGAAGACCTCGGGCAGTATCACAATCATTTTCTTCTTCATTCCTACCGCCGCGCCACTGCAAACAAATCTTGTTACTTCTAGGGTATAGTCCATGCAAGTCAGGCTGGGAGCATACCGATTAGTCATAATTTCTTGAAGATTTTCAGTTGACAGCGATCCTAATTTGGGTTTCATATCCTACCATACGCTAAAAATGCCAATCCGACCCTGAGCGGATATTTCCCTGCTCAAGAAGTTTTGATCAGCCCTAGATTTACAAGAAATTATGAGTTATCGGTATGCTCCCAGCCTGACTTGGACTATAGTAAGAAAGGAACTTTTTTTTTTTTAACGAAAACTGTTAATCCCTTTTGCTAAGTCAGTAATCCTTTCGTGGGATGATAAACAATCAAGGAGATTTTATGGTTTCTAAGTAGCTTTAAACAGCAATGGTAATTACCAGTCGGTGGTTGCGTTTTTAGCGATGAAATTTAATCTTGATTCCGTGAAAGTAGCGTCTGACTAAAGTTGGTTGAGGAGTTTTCCAGAATGGGAAGGGGAGTACGACTCAGCGAGTATAATTGCCACGTTTATTCGTAGTAACGTGTGCTTCTTCAAGATAACTTGCGACATTAAACAAATCGCAGGTGATGATATCTCCTTCTAATGGAACTTTCCAAACTCGAACCCGGCCTGCTCCAATTTAACTGGGAATTAAAGTCGCTATCCTCATGCCAAGGCTGAACTTTGGTTAGGTTTACTTATCATCTTTGCCCGCATTATTACGCACCTACTTATTAAAGCTTTAATTTGGTTTCACAACTGTTTATTACCCTTTTGTGCTAACTATGAAGCTGACCATTGTGCTACTACTATATCCGGACAGTGAATAAAATCAGCATTTCATGAGAAAGTACGGGCGGACGATACGGTTGGCGGACCCAACTTAACATGTTGTCACTTAATTTGTGGTTGACCTTTAACAAAGTTTCGCATTTTTATTTTATTTTATAATAATTATTATTATTTTTACTTTCTCGCCCGTATGTAATACATGGGCTGAGAAAGTTATGTCTTCGTGCAAAATTTCGATTTTGAGATTTTGGGTTTCCCATGATCCTGGAGGTCCCCCGAGTCCAAAAAAGTGGTTTTTAAAAAATGTCCGTCCGACGTACGTACGTACGTCAGTCTGTCGCGCAACTGGACGTCACACCGTTCGTCCGATGTTGCTCAAATTCGGTATGTAGGTACCTAATGTAAATATCTGGACATGTTTTTTGATAAATTTTGATAACTCAAAAATTGCGCCTGCTATGGTCAAAAAAAGGCAAAAAATCGTGTTTTTTGACAGTTAAGAAGGGCTGGAAGCTACGTATATCAAGTTGGAACCTTGAAAATTTGCGAAAGTGTTTTTGAATAGATGCTTTTAGGTCTTGTACAATCATTTGGAGATGGGCCAATAACTTGGCCCAGTTTTGGCCCAAACGCGTCGGTCGTCACTCCGGTGGCACTGTTCGATCGATTTCAATAAAAATTGGTAGGGAGGTGTACTTTAACCTAGTTTGATGTTTTACAGAACGAAATTTATCCAACATAATAATTATGGCCAATATTGGCATTATCGTAGGAAAATTTTCCATAAATGGAAATCACGTTTTTGATTGGTTAAGACGGATTTGCAACAACCCTAATCGACAGATTTCCTTGAAAATTGGTGAAAATGGTCTCAGATAGATGCTTCAAGGTCATTTTCAATAGATTTTCAATTACTTGAAAATTAAGGCCGTGAAATGGAAAATAGGAAACACGTATTTTGCGCGTCGAACGACACTTCACCATTTGACGGATATATTTGAAATCCGGTGAGTAGGTGCCTAAAATTATTGTCCAGTGTATGGCAAAATATTTTTTAGGAAAAGTTACAATTTTGGTCCCAAAAAAAATAAATTACGTAAAAAAAAAATCAGAATTTTCGATACCGCTGGCGTAAAAATTGCGAGAAAGTCAAGTGCGACCATTGTCGGACCCTTTATTTTTTACTGTAAGAAAAAATGCTTGGTTTTCCAGCAAAAGTCATACAATCTGAGAAATTAATCTTCACTATAAGGTATCTACATTTCAAATGAGGTTGGCTTTCACAGTTCACTAAAATGTTTCCTAACGGTGGGTTGACTCACTTCACAACTTTTTCACCTGGAAGTTAAACATGGGTGCCGTGTGTTGCCAGGGCAACTGGAGCCGATATGGCACCCGTATTTAAGTTACAGGTAAACATTTCGTGTGATAAAGTTCCAAAATAACTAACTTCCCGGAAAGACCAGGCATGACCGGCGAGTTCCTGTCCCAGAGGTCGTCCGCGGACTACGTGGAAGGAAGTGGGGGCGCAGATGGCTGAACGAAGGGGTAATACGATGGGCCAGGTACGAAGTCTCTCAACGAACTGGGCTACTTATAAAGACTGGGTCCGGGGCCTCCCCCTCACAACCTGAAAAGGGTAGGCTAGGGAAAAAGAAGTAGTAAACACTGTAACATTTAGGAAATGTTTTTTTTTTAATATTTTCAACTATGGTTAAAAATTCTCGGTCTCACATTCCAAATTCACCTTTCCAAATTCTGAGTAAAAAACAAACGTTCTTTAAAAAAAATAACTGCACATAACAACATTGTGGTCAAGGCAGATTTGTTTTTCACGGAAAATATCTTTAAGACTTTTTTTCTATTTGCGTTGGGTGCAGGAGGTTTCCACCAACTGAGGACATCTCAGCAATCCTTTGTCCAAGAAGCAGGGGCTTGCTGGAGGGTGAGGCAGACAGTGCAGAATTTGGGCTTTCTTCTGCGGCAGCACAATTCCAAAGTTGACCCGGTCTAGCTGTCGGCAACTGTTCCCTGAGTGGTGTTCCAAGTACAACATGTAAGGTAGATCCGGCAGCATGAAGGGCTAGGCGTCAGTGGGTGGCCGACCCTTTACAGCAGAAGCTGCACAACCATCATGTGAGATACCAAATCAAGGCACCCGTCCCCTAGGGGCGGGGTGTCGCCGCAGCTACCCCAGCACGTCCTAACTTCCCGATGTTTCTATTCTAAATTTTTTGTGTATACTGTAGGCCCCCGTTAAGGGTGGGTAGTGTTCCTCTACCTTGGTTGTGGTTTCGTTCTCTTCCTATGGACCACAGACTGTAGGTTGAATTATTTTCTTTTAGGGCTGTCTGTGGTGGCGCCTACCGGTTTCTTGACCTTTTAACATCCTAAATTACCCTTTGCTGCTCCCAGTTAGTTTACCATCTAGAAGCCACAATCAAGGGTTCAAAATATCTAAATTCCTAAATTTCTTTTTAGCCCAATATAATACCTTTTTACTTTCTGGCCAACCTTACCTGTGTAGTAGATTTAAGGGGAGCACTACCAAAGTTTCATTTCTGTACCTTGTCGAAACCTGATTAGTTCTAAGCTTTTACAGGGTACTTTTTCACTGGTGGTAATATTATTGTTGTTCCTTTCGTTGTGTAAATTATATATTTGAGTTTTTTTAGAAAACCTTGAGCACCTCCCTTCTGAATCCCCCAAACCAGACTTAACCTTAGCTAAGTTGCACTACCCCACGAACATCTCTACCGAACTGAGCGGGCGTACGTTACAACACTTCGGGTGAAAAAGTTCCGAAATAACTAACTCCCCATAAAAATTGACTTTAGTGTTATCCTTCCGAAAATAAACGTGCCATGCGTCAACTTCTGTGAGACACAATAATGGAATTTAGCAAACTGTGAAGTCTCAGGTCCCTGCTGTCACTGCGTCTGCAAGTTGTGTTATCATCAGGCATTGCCCGTTGTACATTTTCAGTTTCGCTTATTATGACAGCCCATTCTGAGTCGGTTCATTGTGAGGTAATAAAAGGCGACGTAAAATTGCGGGCTTTGGGATCGTCAGTGGGCATTGAATGGCCGTGGCTTTATCCACTGGTGGATTTTTTAACTAATTGGAAATAATTAATGGAAGGCAGTGGCAGAGTGAGTGGGGTTATCTGCTTGGATAGATGGGGCTTTTTATGTCCACGTCAATGTTTTATCGTGAAATAAAACGGCTTTTCAATGAAAATTTAAACCGAGCTGCCAGCATTTTTTTCCCTTTTTCTATAGTGCACTCTTAGTGTAGGAATTGACAGAATTTGAATTTCCCTCCAGACACCTAAAATGCATTCCAGATTAGTAAATTTTAAATAGTGTAGGATGTAAAATGTATAATGTACAGCGTGTTAATGTACGCGTATAGGTACTTACATATTATGTGTCTATATAGCGAAAATCCATCGATTGACAGCGAGATGCAGTTAGGTGAGAAAGGCCTTTCCTTTCCAAAACAAGAATGTATCCTGTACAATATCTTCAGAAACGTGTCATTAAGAACCATAAACAAATGGCTTGTAGCCTTAATCTGGATATAGAAAATCCACCCTATATATGTTCGGTTAAGCCTGTATAATATCTCCTATAGGACCTATAGGATCTGTTAAATATAAGACACAAAAGACAATTATTTTACTTTGAAATCTTCCTTCGTTTAAACACTGATAAGGTGGTTATTTTCGGGTATAGTTTAAAATTTACCTATTATACTTATGAATTTTCAGTGGTATGATAACTAGCTGGGACCCATTGATGCATAATCCTTTGTGAAGAGATAGTTTTATGCACAAATAAGCCCACTTTTATGAGTTACTGCCTCTAAAAACTTTCAGCAGTTTAGAATTTTATTGCCAGTTTTTATAGCATCATGGGAAATATGTTCTTTGGCGTCGCCATTTAATTTTACATGAAATAAAACAGAAGGGGTTCATCGGAAATTGTGTTAATATGCAAAACATCACCATATTTTCTCTATTTAGTGTTACGAGCGCTGGTTTTATCTTTGGGGGATGTATCTGCACTCGAACGCTGTCCCATGTATTTATACTGATTCAGCTATATTCTCTGCTGCTGGTCTACTAGTACATGTTAATACGATAACATGTAATGTCGAGGGGTTGACCAATCTTTGGAAATCTTTATGAAATCTCAGGGAATCTTGGAATTTTTTTTTGAGTGGTTACCCCTTTGATTTTGATCTTTCTATGAATATCGTTGGGAATCTTTGGAAATCTTTATGGAATCTCAGGGAATCTCAAGGAATATAATTTTTACGTGATTGACACTGGACATTTTTTCTGTACGTTACCTGGTTACACTATAAATTGTAAAACATGGCTATCTCAATAGTGACCTAAACCTGATTTTTTCTAATATTTTCTGAGTAGGTTAGAAAGTACTTACCACCAACTGTAGGTAGGTATTGTGTATCGCATGCGGCAGAAGTGCCTAACGGTAATGGTATTGGTAACATTACGGTACTATAAATTTCTTGTATTTTCTCTAGGTCCTCTTGTGGGGTTAAGAACTTGCAGATGTTGGATCCTAGCTCTATCCCATGCCCCATGTAATCCAAATTGCGAGACACGAGATTTGCTCTCTCAGCACACACAGCGTCTAATTACCGTTGACTGGAACGCACCTGCGAATTTTCCTTTCCCCCACCTACCTTGTGTACATTCCCGTTGGAAACAATGAACGCCGCAAAATGTTTGTTCAGTTTAGTTCATTAAATATTGGAAATTTCGCGTAGTCTTCCTTGGTGGAATAGGTGGATGTAATTTGGGTCGTCGCTGTGGAACGACCGCGCAGTTTTTGTGAGTTATGTCCTTAATACTATCCCGCCAAGTTTTAATGTAAGCCGCTATCTCCAGAAATGGGATACACCTTTTTCCAAAATGAAAAAACAGCAACACCCTGAAATTAATTAAAAGTGATAAAAAAGTAATTTGAGTAAAACCAAGCTGGTGGGAGGTGGCATTTACCCGGAAGTGGGTATATCACATCTCGTCTCATCTCACCCCCACTTTAACCGCCCTGTCTGATAGAGTTTGCCCCTTGGAAATTACTTGTTAATTGCATGTCATTCATTTTGTCCTGTCGGGAGTGACTGGTCAGGTTAACCGTATACAGTCCCTATCATTTGCAATTACTTCAATTAAAGTTTTCCTGCGTAATCCGCAGGGGGTGGCTTCAACCCTCTGCAAGGGAGGGATACTGTGGGGAAATAATTTTGATTATCTGCCTTACTAATCTGTACCTAAAGGGTTTTGGGTTATACGTAGAAATTTGAAATAGGTGTACGAGGGCCAAGCTGAAATTATTGTGCTGAAGCCAAGTGAATCATGATGTAAATTATTTGTTTTTCTGCAAGAACCTTTTCTACTTACAAAAAGCTCAACCGGTGATTGTATTCTTTGTAAACATTTTTTAAAAACAGTAAAAATCAAATGAGTAGGTATAGGGAGCGATATTGATTACGTGAAAAAAATTGAAAACGAGCACTGAAGAATAAACAGCGCTTAGAGAATAGATTCACCAAGAAATGAGGTTAAAACTGTTTTCGCTGATTTCTTTCTGAAACATTGGGTTTGGAAATGATTTTTGCGTTATCTACTCAATGATTGCTTAGATAAACTGGTTTATTTGCCATAAGGTGGATAAGGTACTTAACAAGCAAGTGTTTTTCACTTCATAGACTTCTTTACTACGTAGGAAACTTTCTTGAATTCCAAACAACGTGGTTTGGGATTTGTTAATACCTTATACAAATTTTCCCGCTTCATTAATTTTTTATTCTTCATCGAAGTTGAGAAGCAGTTGCTTTTCCCCCTCGCTGACCAAGGTTGTTTGAGTGGCTTTAGTTTCCACAATGCTCAGGAAACTTTTAGCCTGCTATACAACAGCGCGGGAGTAAACAAGTATCGCCGGGAAATTCCCTGTCAAAGCCAACGAAAGATCAAACCAACTAACCGCAGCCGAGTGTGTTTGTCCAATGGCGAATAACAAGAAAGCCTTAAGCAGTTTGCCAGGTTAACAACATGTTCAACATTCTCCCCTCGACATACCTCACACAGCAAGCTGACAGCAGCCCGCGCTCGTGGGGTGACCGGGGTGGGGGCAGGACCGCGAAGCCGTGTGTTAACGAAATTACATGCAGCTCGGGTACATGCATAACAATGAAAATTCCTCTGCACTCCAGTTGCAGCCTCGTGTTAAACTTCACGTGTTCCACGCATTTACCAGATGTCCCACCTATCCCGCTGACATACAGCTCATAATTAAAATGCTATTCTCTTACAAACAAACAAATATTTACACATTTCTATAGGAAAAAACCCACATTTTTCTGGTCGAAATGAAACATTGCTTCCCCTCATTCAGAGCGTTTTTAATTTTGAAAACTGATTGAATTTGTTGGCATGGAAGGCCCTAGGCAATTGATTTGCGATCGTGGTGCGGACATAATGCCTCCGGCTGTTTCCCGTCCAAATATTTCCCCGGACTTTGCTGAGAATTCCGTCCCACGACGCCGCAATTATTTCGTTCTCTGCTTTGTTATCAGCGAGGTCATGACTACGCACAACAGGAACTAAGAAACTGTGCCTGAAGTGCAGGTGGGGTATGGGTTTCTCCAGAGTAATGTAAGCTTATAACTGTTGGTGGTTTTGGGTTCTAGGGGCCAAGAAACGAAAACCTATGAATACAGTAGCACAGTTATTTCTTCTAAATCTACGCATTGCAGTACGGAACTGTTCGCTCTGTAACATGGTTTTGCCTTCAGTGATCACTCCACCGGCAGATACATCCCCCGTATAACACTAGCAAAACAAGTGAAAAAAAAAATCCTATGTCCAAGCATATAGGCAAGCATTGCATTCATTCCTGTCAGTACCATCAGTTCCATATTGGACGAATACAAACTGTATGGACAGGCCCGTATCCAGAAAGTGGTCATGGGGGGGGGGGGGGGGTTTGGGGTCATGGGGAGGGTTTTCGCCTATATTTTTTTGCTTCACGTTGGCATTGCCATGTTAATTTTCCGTTCAAGGGGGGGGGGGTGGGTTTAACCCCCTAAACCCCCCCCCCCCCCCGTGGATACGGCTATGTGTATGGATATAGATGAATCGATGATACTAGACCTGTAAACAGGCACAGGGGCATCTTTTGCCTTTATGCATCCAATTAGTGCTGAGTGCTTATGTACTTTCGATCCCTCGCCAGTGCTTACTTGTACCCAGTCATTAATTAGCAATATGAGCCCGATACAAAAAGGATGCGATGCGGAGCTTGTTCTTTATACCTTTATGAACCTTTTACAAGTCTATAGCTACCAAAGGGCGGATGTCAATTCGTTTCTATAGCATTTAAACGCGGCTGCTGTCTATTTTCATAATTTGATATAGTACTCGTATCTACATATAAGTAGTACGTGGCAAAAACTACTCCACAAAAATATGAGGCATATATTATTAAGGCTGAATTTCACCACTTCCCGATAGTGTCTATAACGAGAGGATTTAACGAACGGATTTACGTTATCGTATGTTTAGCTTACGACAAGTGCGATCGCAGAGAAACAAGTGCAAGCGCAAGGAATTTGTCGTAATCTAAACATACGATAACTTAAATCCGTTCGTTAAATCCTCTCGTTGAAAGACACTATTGGAAAGTGGTGAAATTCAGCCTAACTCAGGCAATCTTATAGGGTTCGTTACAGGTCCCTTGTGAAATCCACCATTGCCGAGCACCACTTTGACTCTCAGGTATAGTAGCGATTCTTTTAGGATATTTTCGATAATTACTTCAACATTTAGGCTGGATTTCACCACTTTAACGTGAAGACTATCGTGTACACGATAGCGCCAGCGTATTGGTAAAAAATGTTAACGGCTTTCACCATGCACCGCCGTTACCATTTCGTTAGCTTTCGAGTGGATTTTCCGTGCGTTAGTGAAAACGATAATTTTCATACCTGCGACTCATTTGGTGTAGTCTAATCAACATTTTAACTTCTTTCTCCGAAAAAATAGGGGTTTTTTTCACGTTTATTTAACACTTTTAGATTGAAATTGTTGAAATAAATTTGACGTAAACAAAGCAGGCGAATTCTATTGACACAACAAAACCTAACGAGAGGATGTCTGCTTTTTCGAATCGATAGCTATTCGAACGTTAAAAGGCACTATCGTGAGGTGGTGAAATTCAGCCTTAGGATGTCTTCGTAGCGTTAACAGGTTGAAGTCAGTTCTAATATATCCACTCAATTTTTCAAATTTATTTTACCCTGCTTTCTACGTAACCATGCACCCTAAATTTCTCTGGTTCTCTTAGAATCGCTTCTACACTCTTAATCTCTATATCTATTCTTAATTAACGTTTGAAGAAATATTAGATGACCTAATTATGACATTGATGGCAACTTTAGTTCGCCGGCTTTCCTTTCTCCAACTTAAACATTGGGGAGTTGAGGACTACTGATGGGATTTAAGTTTGTTTCCACAGTCGATCCCTTGATTACCAATCTAATTTAAATGGCGGTTGTTGGAGGATCACGAGATCTTGAGTGCTGAGGCCTTAAGTTGGGCTCGGCATTAGCGCAATAAACATGCAACCCACGTCCGGCCCTCCCCGGAATGAGATATATGGACAAAGCGTCCTTGCTTAACGACGATATCTTCCTTCTCCCCATCCCGGCCCTCTTCATCCTCGTCATTGCTCATTCCTGTGGCTTCTTTGCCTTTTTTGACGACCGCTGCCTGTTTGTGTTTTGCATATTTTACGTTTTAAGAAGGGTCCAATGTCACATTTTAAATTCGCGCTCGCAGTCCTTTTTCTCTCATGACCCGTCATCTCCCTTTGGCTCTTTTATTTCTACCCTTCACTCTCCTTACCGGATTTCCTAGTTTATATTGCAGGATTTAAAAGTTAGCTTTTTGAGGGATTTCTCAAATGGATCATTTCACTACCAAGAGATTTTCCGGGAGATTGCGAAGCTGCGTACAAACCAGGACATCGCAGACGGCTGACAGTCATAGTGATAACCAGTAGATGCTGTATTACATTCATTAGGATTTTCAAACACGATTGGATTTTTGAATATGACTAAAAGTGGTTCCCATGCATCGTTTAGACGTTAGTAAGAGGATAGGTCGGATCAAGCTAGCGTTTGACAAATGTCGTTGAAAAAGGCCCTATCAAGAAACCCTTCGTCACGATTCTAAGGCTGGATTTAGCTAATTTCGGAATGGAATTTACCCGAATTTTTTTCTGTAAGTTAAATAAGGTTGCCATGCGTTTCTAAGGTAAATAAAGTCGGAATTTTGTTTCCCTAGCAACCCATTTGAGTCTCTAGTCAGAATCCGATTAAAGCCCCAAATGAGCCAGTAGATCTGTACTATTTGCGACGGAATTCCCAATAGCGAGACCCAAACCTGGAACCCTTTTCGCCCGGTGTCCTGACCTGTAAACCACGGAAGGGCACAAAGGAGCTCTTAAAATTGATTCAAAGAGCGTCACAAAAAACCCCTTACCCTGCAGTTTGAAACTGAAAAGCTCCTAGTAAAATTGAATTTTCAATGGGTGTGGAATCACTTGCACAATGGGACAAGATGTTTGGGCGAACGACAAATCCCCCGATAATGGCAACCAGTGTGCTGACTCTGTTACAGCATTAACAGACTCCTCAACTGTTCCCCAGACATTGTCTGATTGTTCGACTGTCACTAATATGTTCGACTTAAGTCTACAAGGGAGGTTTCGTCACTCAATGCATGGTGTATAAGCAGCTTTTCGTCTTTATCTGAAAGGCATTAATTTAGGCATCCCTTTCGATTGAAAAATGAACGTAGTTACGACAAAAATATTCTTCACAAGATGAGTGAGAAAATTTCAACGCTCTTCGTTGAGCTTTTCCTAAATATATTCTTTACTTATATGTTTTGTTGACCTTGTCCCGCCCAAAAAAATAAAATATTTAAAATAAAATAGGCACAGGTACTTGAATTTGGTTAAAAAATTAGTGAATTTGAGTCTCTTCTCCATTCCTAAGTAAGAGATTATTCCAGTGCATGTGAAAGTCTCCTATCCAATGGGCTTTGTAGAGGGTAAATATTTAGATGTAAAGCCGAGGGGTTAACTACTCCAAGAATCTCGTTGGGAATCTCGTTGGGAATCTCAGGAAATCATTGGAAATATTTTTGAAATCTCAGGGAATCTTGGAAATTTCTGGTGTGGTTAACCGTTCGGGGTGCATCTTTCCACGAACCTCGTTGAGAATCTCAGGAAATCTTTGGAAATCTTTATGCGATTTCAGGCAATCTCGAGCAATCTCTGCAGGAGTGGTTAACCCCTCCTTCATAGCTTATTAGTGCAGTATTGGATACTTCTGGGTACCTGTATGTTTCATCCATTTTATTTGTTCCTTTACGTCTCCTTTGACCCGCGACAGCAAAAAGGTTTGCTGACCTTATAAAGGCCATGGGAAAAGTATACGAGGGGTGTAAATTATAGTGAGCACCCTAGTCTTCTCATTTCCTATTAAGTGGCTGGTGCGG
Source organism: Mesopsocus fuscifrons (assembly GCA_950004255.1). Classification (NCBI taxonomy): domain Eukaryota; kingdom Metazoa; phylum Arthropoda; class Insecta; order Psocodea; family Mesopsocidae; genus Mesopsocus; species Mesopsocus fuscifrons. The sequence continues at coordinate 18,464,873 of OX465373.1, read as the reverse complement.
CGCTGAAGGGATGCGACGATAATTTACATAGTTGTCAATATAAATCATGTTCAGTGAAAGGCTGAAGGGTTCGACTGGCATAAAACACTGGCAACACTGCATACGCCGCACACTTTCCTCTAACCTTATCAGCCATAACACTTTATCTCATCCCATTATTTTCAAGTTCAATGACAGAAACCGGCTATCAAAGCTTAAATATTGAATACATCCGTTTTTATCAGAGACGTACGAAAGGGTTATTTTATCTGACAGCATATAACCCCTGCAGTGTTATTCTGCGTGCTTGGAACTGTGAGGCAATGCAGATTATGATATAATATTAAATTCCCCGCCAGTTTTCTCCAATCAAGACGTCTTTCATGAGGAAATGGCGTGATTGAATTCCCTCCAGATGAGAACGGAGTGCTTGTGAGCCCTCATTATGTCAAAGCTTTTCATCCCCTTCAGTTTGTGAGCAAAATCATCCGCTTATTTCGGGTATGCCCGTTACTGAGTCAGTTCCAGTGGCTTACTATAGCAACCATGCGCGCCCGCAGGGGGCCCCCCCCCCCCTGGAATCCCAAAAATACAAAAACAATTACGTGATTTGTTGGTAACAAAAAAATAGGTGTGTGTATTGAAGTAAGCGGTCAGGTACCCCCCCCCCCCCTTAATTTTTTCCTGCGGACACCCATGGCTCCTTAGCTATTTCTCCCATCTACCACAAATCACAAATAGTGAGTCGCAACCTGTTGTTCTGTGGTTGATCAAAGGCTCGTTGTTGTAGAGGATATCCAATTTCCAATTTCACAACAGGTGAAGCCCTATAGATAATATTATATTTCTCTCTTGGAAGAAGGAAACTCGGAGAAGGACGGATTTGAGCCGGAGTTTTGGCTCAACTCAAAAATGAATTGGGTCGACCTCTGACATATGCCTGGCTTTCGGTGGAAGGCATTATGGAAATAACGTGGCGATTTTGAGAAGATGATGCAGAGTGAGGTACCAGCGGAATGCGTTATACCCTCCCACTCTTTCCTTCCTTTCCTTGCTCCCACTGTTCTTATATCCATGTTATGGACATTTTCGAATTTCCTGTGTAGATGTAGGCCCCCAAGTTGCAAATATTCCCATGGCTGTATATCGGCGTCAGTTCTCTGAAGAATGTTCTCTGACATTCTGTGTTTCGTTCGAGAGGCTGGGGCATACTGTAAAATTTTTCGTACTTCCCCTTTGAAAATCTGTTTCAGGTTGGTAGCTGCCGAGGGGTTAGCCACTCGTTGGGAATCTCGTTGGAAATCATTGGAAATCTTTATGGAGTCTCAGGGAATCTTGTATTTTTTTTTTGGAGTGGTTACCCCTTTGGGGTTCATCTTTCTATGACTATCGTTGGGAATCTTTTGAAATCCTTATGGAATATCAGTGGAATCTCAAGGAATCTCTGGAGTGGTTACCCCCTCGGTAGCTGCTACAGGATCGGGTGTACATATTGTAGAATTAGAAAAGAGAGAGAGCTCGAACCCCTAAACAAGCGCCTTTACCACCGTTCCCGAGGGCCTTTTGGCGTGTGTAAGTGTCGAATGCCTTCGATAAAGTCATGCGGGGTAAGTGGGGGCAGTGTGGGACAGGTGACACCGTGCGTCGAGGGTAGAGCTGTTCAGCTGTTCAGCTGTAGTTGTTGGGGCGAGTGATTATGGCCCACTGACACGCTCCCGCACAGATTTCCCGCACAATTAGCCCTAATTCCATGTTATTTCTCCTTCTATAACGTGCTTTCTATTTTAATACATTATTTTCCTTGGAAAAGTCATGTTGCTGACGTGGGTATAATCAAATATTTCGCTGTTATAATACCAGTTCATTTACATCTCTTAGCGTGGCTACTATTTCAGCAAAAGTTGGTATAAATAATTGGTAAGATTCTTTGTTTTGGTTTTTGTGCAACCAAAATTCTTTTTCTTTCTACTTTCTGAAGGCGCAAGGTCAAATCATCAGCATATGGATAAATTCGAAAATTCGTTGATTACCTATACTTGCCTCTTCATTGCTGTATATTTTATACCTCCTGATCAGCAAACAAATGTCGTCAGATTACAAACTTGAATTATCTGCCTACTGTTTGTTCAGAGGGCTGAAGCTGAATAGAATATCTTGTATCTCGGGAGTGTAGACGCAAGGCTTGGAATCTTTCGAGTGGAATCAAATCTGAATAAACTAGCGTGCTGGCATCTTGCGCGCCTCTGGGATGCTTTTTAACAGAAAATGGGCTGCAATGCGCTTCTACATTTACCGCATTGGCCATTTTGCTGGCTTTTTCCCACAAGGCTACTGGCTGCACTTTCATCTATACTCCGTTTCGATTTTTCTACTTGAGCAAAATCAAGGGGTCAACCACTCCAGGAATCTCATAGGGAATCTCAGGAAATCTTTGGAAATCTTTATAAAATCACTTAATCCTTCGGGGTGCATCTTTCCACGAATCTCGTTGAGAATCTAAGGAAATCCTTGGAAATATTCATGCAATGTCAAGGTAGTTAATCCTTCGGGGTGCATCTTTCCACGAATCTCGTTGAGAAGTACTAGCCCAATACGGCACCGACTTTCCATTGTAATAGCCCATACAGAAAGTCAAGGTAACGGTTTTCGTGAAATTGCACAGGGTGGACATTCACGTTCACACACTCACCAAATTAGAACTAAATTGTCCAACATGTGTAAGAATCAAATTGGTCGCCCTCACAAAGCTGCTGATCACTAGTTCAAAGGAGGGAAGGTAGTGGGTTTTCCTGTCGGTTAGCTGTTACTGTCAGTTTTATGTTTTCTTCATTTTCCTTCCTTTTCTCTTCCTTCATATACCTGTAGTTTCCGGGGAAAGGCGTGAGTTAGAATTCCAGAACTATAACCCTCGTGTGTACCTTCAGTGGAAATGACAGTGGAAGATACTTTTTAAAAGCAAACCTATATGGCACGTACAAACGCAGAGTCAATCAATATTCTGAAAAACCTGTCATGTTGATTTCCGGTTGTGGCAGCCTTCTTTGTGATGTTGGCGCAAATAATTCAAATCAGTCTCTCACATATTGCTGGCAGCAGAATACGTGCTTTTTCAGACGCCCCACCACAAGACTGCTGATGAGGATGATTGGTGAAGATCCGCTACTCTCCGCTGTATCTCTACTTTGCAGAAAACCTTTTTTCACACCAGTACCTCAGCGATATTCAAAGAAATGGTTCTCTAGGTCTCTAGAGATGTGATTTTTCAAACAAATGTGGAAAATGGGAGTACACGATAGCATTGGGAAGACTTGGATGGAGCTCTATGCTCGTGGCTATTCATCCAAATCAACAAAGGGGAGACGAGGGATTGGTAGAAAAGACCTGGTGCCATTCAAAAGTGATGCTTTTACATTCGCTCTCGAAATTAAAATTGATGACTATGACTGCATCTGCTTATCTTTATTACGGTACCTGCGTACTTTTATGGGATTCGCGACTAATGTAATAACTTTTCGGTTGGAAGTGAATATGCATGTACTCTTTCATTGAACCCAAGATTTCGCGTTTCCTCTACTGTGAATGCTGTGATGAGTTATTCAAGCGTGGTGCATAGTGCAGTTCCATGTTTTATTGCATAATGGAGTTTCTTGATTTACTGATGATTTTCGCATGGCATTATACGAGATTTTGAATATAAGATTTATACTATGTTTTACCTCAATAGTCAATGCTAAGAGCAGTCTGAACAGTCGTTGAAACTGAGTAACTCTGTTTCCTTCATAAGACTTGCGCGAGGGGTTACCCACCCGTTGTGAATCTCGTTGAGAATCATTGGAAATCTTTATTAAATCTCAGGGAATCTTGGAATTTTTTGGAGTGGTTACCCCTTCGGGGTTCATCTTTCTATGAATATCGTTGGGAGTCTTTGGAAATCTTAATGGAATCTCAGGGAATCTCAAGGAATCTCTAGAATGGTTACCCCCTCTTTCGCGTTTCCCGGGTGTATTCCTGTCCACGGAACTCGACCATATGGACGGTTTTATTTTTCCTTTTCTTCCAGACTTTAAAAAAATGTCATTCCGCCACCCCAGCATCAGACTTTGGTTCAATTGTGCTTAGCTTTAGACCAAGTCCTCGAGGGAGTACTCGTTACAAAGTACAAAGTAACCTGCATCGTCTCTTGCCCTTTCATCTCTTGGTAATAAAATTACACTCCGAGGCTTTCTTTCTGTACTCAACTTTCTCATCCGCCTCTTTTCTTTAATAACTGCTTTGTGCCCCTGCTACATTATATCTACTTTGTAGTTCCTTGCCCAAGTGCTAGGAGCGGAGGTCTTGTATAGGCCTTTATGGAGCCAATTGTTAAGTGCGTCACTTTCTACAGCCCTTTCTTCTTTACCTTCTTCCCCTTCTTTTCAGTCCTTTCAGTGTCTCGGCATGATTATTATTCTTTTTGTAGCACTTAAAATATTAAAGTAATTTAATATTTCTTAGCGTAGCGCAGCCCGTTGTTAAAGAATTTTAAGGTAAATCCAGGAAAAGTGTATTTACTAAAAGAGAAGACTCTTCAGCATGGTTCCCGACCCCTGGGGGTCCGCAGCGAACTACACTGGGGCCCGCGAGGAATTGGCAACGTTTTACAACGTTTATTAAATTTTTTACTGGCCTAATGCAATCTGTGTAGGTACACCGACTTTGGAATTACATAGTCATGGTTTTCGCAGGCGTACCGTTATACGCATACTCAGTGGCGGATTTGCCTTTGTACCTAGGTTGCACTTCAGCGGGGCACCGCGTCTACGACGGCCCCCGAAGGGCCAATAAAAGGAAAATAATAATACCTAATCCGAGGGGGTAAAGACTCCAGAGATTCCATTAGATGCCACTGAGATTCCATAAAGATTTCCAAAGATTCCCAACAATATTCATAGAAAGATGAACCCAAAAGGGGTAACCACTCAAAAAAATTCCAAGATTCCCTGAGATTTCATAAAGATTTCCAATGATTCGCAACGAGATTCACAACGAGTGGTTAACCTAATCAGAGGAAAAATAAGAAAGAACATACAGTTTCATAACTGGAAACGTAAGAAGGTAAAACCTTTTTGACGAAGATTGAATAATGAGTAGGTAACCTAATGATCGTGCCTAAGTTGTAACGCCAGATACTGAGGTAGTAGACTGCAACCAGTAATTTTAGTTAAATATTATCCAAATAATGTTTTTTTTCAGCAGCGAGGCAAGTCCTTTAAAAGCCCCTCAGACAAAATTTTACAGTGGTCATAATCATGAAAACGCTGAAGTGTCTCAGAAGCATTTTGTTAGGTGTAAAAGTGTGAAAAAACGTATACGTTATAAAATGAGGAGTTATTGCTGTAATAGGTAATATGAGCTGTTGAGGCATCCATCATTTTTTCCGGGAGAGACATTGCTGACAATGCCCCTGGGATGGAGATATTGTTTCACCTTGCTTCGCGCGTCTTCCTCGATCAAGATTAATGTTGGCAGCAGGCAGCAGTGGGTACTTGATCTAGCGCCAGGCAGGCTGGTCAGCACTCCACGTTTGACAGCTCTATTGAGTAATGGTCCTCCTGCCCGCGCGGACATCCCTCCGTGATGCTATTATTGCCCAACCATACCATTTCCTATTTTTCATCCGAACCTGGAAACATGTTTATTAGCGATCCAAGTGATCTCTTCTTCTTTGATTTTGTTCCCCTTTTTGTTTTTGTTCCTTATTCAGTATAAATAAATGTGTAGATAAGATAAGATAAGATACATTTTTTATCTGCTTTATGACGTAGTTTTGACATCCACTTACATAAACTTTATTCAACAGCTTATAGATTGCCGAGTGGTCTCTACTGGGGAACACATTAGAGCTGGATCACACCGGTTCTTAACTGGACAACCAGGCGTTTTATACTTTAGTTCCACCTATTTTTGGTGGGACAAGGTCAACAAAACGTTAAAAAAAAAAAAAAAAAAAAAAAGGTTCGATCCTGATCCTATCAAAGTGTTTATGTCAAGTGAAATCGAGGCTGTGGTGGTTCGGAACCCACCCTAAACTGTAGGTCCCCGTCGTGTGCTAACACGATGGCTGGGAAGCTGTTACTGGTAGTACCTGCTGTCAGCTGAGAACAGTTGATAACTGCTGAAATTGTCCCATCACCCCTCTACTAACTGCTACTAAATTTTGTTCATGTTCACTAATCAATCTATCTTTTGTCCCCAGGTAAGAACTGTTCGAGGTTTCTACTGTACTTTTAGGTATACCTATAGTAACGAAAACAGAGAGTGTACAAAATACCATGCAAGCCAACATTTCAAATGAAGGCAAAGTGCCCCATGTTCAAAATCGAGGTAAGTCCATTACTTTATTGATGCTGCGTAATGGATTAAGATCAATTAGTGATTAGAGCAGAAAGCCCTCGTGAGCGGGAAATGGAGAGAAGCCAAAGAAGAGGGGATTTGGGGTTTTAATCATGCCTACAACACTCCCTGCGACCCCAACACATAGAGCTACGGGAATTGATAACCAAGGGCAACCACGTGCAGTAATGTACGATTCCTGATAGCGGAGCCTTCCCGCGAGCACGGGCTCCTGCTCCCCTCAGCCCCTCACCCCCGCACCTCCACTGTAATCTCTGCCATCCACCCTTGTATTACCAACCCCTTCCCCTAACGATACACCATTTAAGGAGTGAACACGAAAAAGGCATAATAGGTGAACGTTTATAGCTTTGTGGGTCACAATTTTTTATTGGTTTATTTTATTTCTGAACCTGTGCATGAGAGGAAGTATTATGACTTCTTTACTATGTGTGGGTTCGTCGATCCCGACTTACTGCTTACTCTGGCTGGATATACAATCATCGTCCATTATGTTTAAATTCCAGTCGTTTTCTTGGTTATTGTTTGTAAGAGGTATAGTGCTGGCGATGCGTTTTGGACGGCCGTTCTGACCCATGTGCCATCCCCGGACGTACCGTCAGGGATAGCAGTTTTTTTCTGGGTACCCACCATCCCTGAGTTGCCATTCCAGCCCCTCCATTCCAGGACGCGTCATATGTTGCCTGCTACCAATACCAATAACCATCCCAAAACTCTACCATTTAAGTGAAGGCGCGCCCAGTTATTTCTAGGTTTTCCTTAATTTCTTGGTTTGGCATCTACCATCTATAATCTATATATACCTGAAGGTTATGTAGTACGTATTTCCTTAGGAGGTGATGTTTGGGGAGACCCATTTGTGACCGGCACTTATCATCACACATCTTTAGGTCAGCCCGCCCCTTGAAATTATTTATGAAGCCATCGAGTATGGAAATGGATGCCCCATGGGTGCTTGTGTCAAGAGGTGGGACATCTTAAGGGCCCTCTAAGCCGTAGGGGATGCATAGAATAGGGAATAGGGGTCCTAAGGGGGTAGGGAGCCTGCGATACACGGAATGGGAGGCGTCTTGCCGAATTTACGGCCGCTGGCCCACTCATCCTTTATGAGGACCATTTTGAATTTTTTTCGGCTCTTCATTTTGACTTGGTTTATGTGTGTGTTTTACGAGCGGTTAGAACCCCTACGCATATTGTTACTCACTTAATTTATAACGAAAATGCACCCTTCGGAAAATGTGTTGCTTAGGAACTTGTACGTTGTACTTGTACGTTGATACATTCGTCGGCATATACGTGAAAATTGTTCAAGAGATTCCTGCAAAAGCATTCAAGCTTGGTTGCATGTTTATTACTCTCTGTCGCCACCTCCTGGTTAAGTCGCTTAACTGATATCATATTTAATTTAAATGCATTTCAACAGAGGTGACGATTAAGAAATGTTGTTAAAATGTGTCTACATCTTTCCAGTTGCTTGCAGTAGTTGCAGTTGGTTTTGTTAACCGAGTATGGTGGTATCCACTCTTAGTGTGCGTCCCACCATACTCAGTTAACGGTTAAACTCCAGTTAAATTCAGTTTTTACAGTGCAATAATTGAAATTTAACTAGAGTTCAACGTTAACCGAGTATGGTGGGACGCACCCTTATAGTGAAGGACTTAGATCTCTTTTCTACCTTATAAAGTATTCCGTTTTTCACACTCAAATTTGGTCGAAAACATACAAAATTCTTGGCTCTGCTTCAGTGGAACTTGCAGCACAACACATGCTTCCGAAGTCTCCTTTTTTAAATTTAGATTAGTTATTCTAAAATGGCCTTTTTTGCTGTAAAATGTAGGAAAGTGGTTGGAAGTTTCCAACTTTTGCCTCAAAAGTGATGAAGGTGATTACTGTCCAACTTGGGGTGGTCGTTGTTCACGGTGGCTGGGTTCACTCCTGGATCTCGGCAAAGTAAGCACTAAGGTAAGCAGTGTACCGAGGCCCGAGCTGTCGCCGACCGCAGCCGTAGGCTCTGCTTTATGTGCGAGTAACTCCGTCTACGTACATAATATGCATACTATGTACACAGGCAAACACATGGACGGCTTTTTATTTCTTGCTTAAGGGCCACCATACTTCGCTATTTTTTTCCGATTTCAAACTTTGTGAGAAAATTATTGGAAATTTTAATATTCTGAAATATAACATGTCTTTGTAACGTCATTACTCATGAGGCTATGCTGTGATTTTACGGTCGAGTGATTTTTGTCACCAAAAGAATTGTCCAAAATTAACCGACCGTGAAATCACATCATAGCCTCATGACTCATGACTAATGACGATAAAAAGACATATTATATTTCAGAATATTTAAATATCCAATAGTTAAAAGAATAGCGAATGTATATTCAGCCTTAAATATCTCAACTGACTCATGTAGTGGAAAAATAATATTTATCACAAGTTTTCAAAATATACGTATGTACTCCATTCTATCGAGAGATTAATGTTTCCTATGCAAATTTAAATCAAATGGTAAATATATTTATAGCCAATGCCTGCGCATATTTCGTATTTTATCAGATGCAACAGCTGCTTGCACATGCAACGCCTCCATTTGAACGCGAACAGAAGAGAAATAAAGTAAATTTATTGGGGTGAAAAATTTGTACAAAACGGGGACAGGGATGACGTATGGAAGCTGGGGAATTTGGATCGGGGGATAGACTTGCTTCGGGGATGGATAAATCGCCGCCATCCCAGCAAAAACTAACCCGATATACCCACATGAGTTGCTGCAAAGGCCAACAGAGCTGGAGGAAAAGGTAAAGGGTAAATACAGTAATTCCAACAAAGTATAGAAAAAGGTAAAGCGTCAATGGCACCATAGAATAAAATGTCGTGGTAAATTATGTTATGACAAGTTATGCGGGTTATAATTTAGAATCCTTTGGGGCTAAGCAATCAACTACAGGTAATCATCCCAAATATTTCGATGGTCAAATGAAATATGAACTGCTGCGTCCCAGGTGGCAAATATTGTGTATTTCTCCCATACCTTTTAATATTTACGCGGTGACTGGCTTCACCGTTGCTCATTCAAAATTATCGGAATAACGATAGTACGCTTACCCAACCGATACCGTTAACAGTTACCTAAATACAGCACAACTCGCTGTTACTCACGAATGATAGAGTGCTTTAATTTGTGAAACCTTGTAATAATGTCCATATTTACCTACATTTCTGCGTAATGGCAACGTTTTTTTATTATTTGCATATTTTCCTTTTGCCTCGCAAGGAACGAAAGCTCGGTAGAGAAAAATGATATTATTTGACGCAAATTTTCTTAGAAAGATTTCCAGCCATTTTCAGAAAAAAAATCTGTTCTTCGCTTCACATTCGAATTTTCATTCTATCGCTGAAATGAAACAAATATCAAGGTTTGTGTCGGCGACGGTGCGACCCACCGACCGCAATGCTCCTCTGTAGCCCAAATAACCTTCGTCATGTGGACGAAGGTCCGAACACGACAGCCTTACCGAGGTCTCGAGCGCCCTGTCAATCGGTACACTGGTTACCGCGGTGGGATGGGACGGAGGCCCAGACCAAACACCGGACAATTTACTGGCCCAGAAGCGGTTCACAAATCACTGCTTCCTCATTGTGCTGTTCATTTATCCTCCTACGTTTCTCCTCTTCCACGCCGCTTGATGAGGATACCTCCTTTACTGATTGGTTTGTAATTTGCAAAGTGGTGGTAGGAGACCTATGAGGTTGTAGACGTCGCAAGTGACCTCACGGGCGACAAAAGCTGTACGATTCATTAAGAGGACGCTATACCTGACGATGCATTTTTTGCCACCCATAAGATTAACATTGCGAGCAGCGATTCATTTTCAAGGTTTACCCTTGGTTGGAAAGACACAAAATTTTGCCTGTACTTAGCCCTAACAATGTTCTAGGGAGTGTTCGAAGCAGATTTCTCATTGGTTTCTTTTATTGCAACTGTTTTGCAAATGCTAGCATCGCATACCTCAAGAAAAGTGCTGTATCTCGAAAACCAGTAAAAAAAAATGGGAAATCTGCTTCGAACACTCCCTAGAACATTGTTAGGGCTAGGTACAGGCAAAATTTTGTGTCTTTCCAACCAAGGGTAAACCTTGAAAATGAATCGCCGCTCGCAATGTTAATCTTATGGGCGGCAAAAAATGCACCGTCAAGTATAGCGGACCCTTAACTGCGAGAGAAAAGAATCCACTATCGGCAATTGTCGGACATACCTAATGTTATTATTCCGTTTACTTCTGTGTTTACTTTCGAAAGGGACGCACTTTGGCTCTGTATAATACGTAAACGTGTGATAGTGCCTCGTAGATCAGTTGGTAGGTAGGTAGGTACCAGTCATGTATTCTTCTCATGCCGGAGCCGGAGGGCTGATTATCTGTTCAGATGGCTCAGAAATAAAAACGGACGTCCGTAAAGTTTTGTGCGCTGTTGGGTATGCCCATATCTATTTTTGTTGAGGGGCTATTGTACTCAGTTTTTCTTCTAACTTACACATTGTTTTCCCGTAGCATTGGCAGAAAAAAAAAGTTGAGAAACCTCACTTGTTTCATTTGTGGTTGCAAACTCACAACCAACCCATGATCAATTTCCTCTCGTGTTTGCTTAGGATTTTATCTTAGGGAAAAAATTCAGTGAAAATTTTCCAACGGTTTTTGTAAGGTCCGGTTTGCTGGACTGCTACCCAAACAAAGCACCCGGTTGGATTTGCCAAGGTTTTTACTTTACCTGTATACGGAGTATACGTAAGGTAAAGTATTGTATTCGTGCGGGCCAATTTTCGGCAAACCTCAACTTTGAACCGTCATTGCTCCCAGACCTCAAAAGGGATTGGAACTTGCATATACATTTCGGAAACGTCCATGCCTTCGGAATATGAAAACCAACTCACTTTTGTCATCCGACGAAAAGTTTGCCCCCAGGAATTTTTAGAAGAGGTCAGGTACGCCGTGTCAGTACGTATGTATGTATGTATGTATGTATGTATGTAGCTATGTAGCTATGTATGTGGCATTGACCTGGACGGCACACTTTTCAACCGATTTTCTTCAAAATCGGTAGTGACCTTTCTAAAATTGGAAGAAATAAAAATCCAGAAGCCCAGTTTCCCCCCTTTAAAATTAAGGGGGGTTACCCCCCTAAAACACCCCCAAAAAGTAGAAAAAAAATATTTGCTCAAAATCGGCTCTAACGATTTCGATCAAATTTTAGACAATTATAAAACAAATAATTACGAATCCAATGATACCACCCACTACCCCCGCATAACTCCCTGGAAGGGGGGAAGTCCCCCCTGAACCTGTAAAAGGGTGAAATCAGTGGATTCAGTTGTTTGTGGTATATGAGTAGTTCTGGATATGACACGTGACAACGGCCATACTCGTCACAAATGGTATATGGCTTATTTTCCAGCCTCCCCCTCCCCCCCCCCCAGGGAGGGGGGCAATTTTGAGTGACTTTTAAAGTGCGGCTTATGGGGTCTCAAACTGTTCGGGCGAACGTTGTGAAGCAAGTTTTTGTATCAAAAAGTTTTTCTGAACGTATCCAAGCACCCCACCCCCTAAGGGGGGTAGATTTGAGTGGTTTGCGAAATATTGGTTGTGGGGGCTCAAAATGATCGGGAGATCGTTCTGAGGCAATTTATATGGTCAAAATGATTTTTCGCCGCACCCCCCCCCCCCCCTATGGGGGGAGTTTTGGATACTTTCCAAAGTACATTGTATGGGGTATCAAAATGCTCAGGGAAACGTTCTGAGACAATTTATTTTGTCGAAACGTTTTTCCGAGCTTCCCCATCCACCCCACCTCCTTTTAGGGGGTAGTTTTGTGTGGTTGCCGAAGTATGTCGTGTGGGGTCTCTAAGTACTCGGGAGAACATTCTGGGACCATTCCTTTCGTCAAAAAGTTTTTCCGTCTTTAATCATTTAACCAAGGGTTTATTTCTAGGAATCACGCAAATAAGCAGGTAAAGTTTTGTCCGACCGTGTCGTACCGCTTGTTTGTTCTGCTTTTTCAACTTTCCCGGCCAGTTTCAAGTTTTCTTTTCAAGGTTCCCTAGTTTATCTTCCCATTCATTTCAAATGAATTCATGTCAGTTGAAGTGAACTTTTATATTTTGTTTTATTTATAAACAAAAGCAGATATTTTTCCAGTAGGTATTGTAGCTTCGGGTTTTCTTCAAGGTTTAAATAAAAAGGTACTTATCAGGATCCCAAGTGACTATTAAGTTATACTTGCACCAGTAAGCAAGGGCACCAACTTTTCGAAACCCCGGAGGGGATTCACCGAAATTCAATAAACAACCTCTGCACTTTACACACGGGAGTGCTGGGTTTAAAAATATTGGAGGTGGTTGAAGGAAGCCTATTGGAAGGTGCAAATCTACCCCTCCTATGGGCCATATTTTTTAAACAAAACTAAAATTGACTGCGTATGTTTTGAAAGGCTTGCTGGAGATAATAAAAAAACAACGAATGAGGCAAAATACTCCTGTTATACACATTTCGTTCTTTTTTACTTTACCTGTATACGGAGTATACGTAAGGTAAAGTATTGTATTCGTGCGGGCCAATTTTCGGCAAACCTCAACTTTGAACCGTCATTGCTCCCAGACCTCACAACCGATTGGAACTTGCATATACATTTCGGAAACGTCCATGCCTTCGGAATGTGAAAACCAACTCACTTTTTTCATCCGATGAAAAGTTTGCCCCCAGGAATTTTTAGAAGAGGTCAGGTACGCCGTGTCAGTACGTATGTATGTATGTATGTAGCTAGCTAGCTAGCTAGCTATGTATGTGGCATTGACCTGGACGGCACACTTTTCAACCGATTTTCTTCAAAATCGGTAGTGACCTTTCTAAAATTGGAAGAAATAAAAATCCAGAAGCCCAGTTTCCCCCCTTTAAAATTAAGGGGGGTTACCCCCCTAAAACACCCCCAAAAAGTAGAAAAAAAATATTTGCTCAAAATCGGCTCTAACGATTTCGATCAAATTTTAGACAATTATAGAACAAATAATTACGAATCCAATGATACCACCCACTACCCCCGCATAACTCCCTGGCCGCTAAAAAAAGGGGGGAAGTCCCCCCTGGACCTGTAAAAGGGCGAAATCAGTGGATTCAGTTGTTTGTGGTATATGAGTAGTTCTGGATATGACACGTGACAACGGCCATACTCGTCACAAAGGGTATATGGCTTATTTCGAGCCTCCCCCCCCCAGGGGGGGGGGGCAATTTTGAGTGACTTTTAAAGTGCGGCTTATGGTGTCTCAAACTGTTCGGGCGAACGTTGTGAAGCAATTTTTTGTATCAAAAAGTTTTTTTGACCGTATCCAAGCACCCCACCCCCTAAGGGGGGTAGATTTGAGTGGTTTGCGAAATATGGGTTGTGGGGGCTCAAAATGATCGGGAGATCGTTCTGAGGCAATTTATATGGTCAAAATGATTTTTTTGCCACCCCCCCCCCCCCTATGGGGTGAGTTTTGGATACTTTCCAAAGTACGTTGTATGGGGTATCAAAATGCTCAGGGAAACGTTCTGAGGCAATTTATTTTGTCAACACGTTTTTCCGAGCTTCGCCATCCACCCCACCTCCTTTTAGGGGGTAGTTTTGGGTGGTTGCCGAAGTATGTCGTGTGGGGTCTCTAAGTACTCGGGAGAACATTCTGGGGCCATTCCTTTCGTCAAAAAGTTTTTCCGTCTCCAATCATTTAACAAGGGTTTATTTCTAGGAATCACGCAAATAAGCAGGTAAAGTTTTGTCCGACCGTGTCGTACCGCTTGTTTACGTTGCTGTTGAAATTACATTTGAATTGTATTTCCGCGCGTTGGGATATCGACTAGTCAATCGAACCGTGATTGAAGAGCAATCCCTAGTCCCAGACAATTTTCAAAATGTCATTCTGCCTAATATAAACAGTTTGTACCTCCGAATACTCCAAAAGAATTGCTTTTTGTTGGTTTTTCTTTTTCAGTAGCCTTTCAAAATCTGATTTATACTTGTACATCTAGTCAGAATTGCTCCCCAACGTGGGGTCCCTGCGACTACAGACATGTCGTATTGCTTTTTTTCCAACTCTATTCGTGTACACCGACTTTTGAATTACATAATCATGGTTTCTGCAGGGGTAGTGCAGTTTTTGTATTATTTTTTTCACGGTTTAATCACGGTTTATTCGCGTGACGTTCAGAGAACATATGCGCCGATGAGTTGATTTGTTAAATGTTTTTGGCCGAAGCCAAATATGAGTGGGCCGAAGCGGAAAATTATTATGTTCCGCCGGGATTCGAACCCGTAAGGACACAAAGCGGACCCCTTGACCACTCGGCCACTGAGAGGCACTAGGAACATTACTAATCCCAAGATTATTTGCCATTTGTCGGAAGAAATAGTACCGAAAGTCGTAATTTCTGATCAGAAAATATATTGCACATACAGTTGACATGTAATATCGGCAGATTACGTTTCCTTTGGTTGATCCAGCATTTATCATCATTGCTGGTGACATTACTCGTAATAGTTTCTATCTCAAAGTCTCACATCCTTCATCTCTTTCAATTTAACCGACTTCTACCATCTATCCTTATCATACGTGGAACCTCGTCATCCATCAACTTCGCTACTCTGATTTTCTTCTCAATCCGATGGAATGCCTTTCGAGTTTTCAGTCCACATTCTCCCATGCTGTCCAGTATTGAAACATTCTTTGTATCTACAACTGGAAAATATTTCATTTTACCCTCTTGCTTTCTTTCCTTTGTTATGTTTGTCATCACCACCCATCGCTACTCAACACATGTGATATTTTCCGCAGTACGTATTGCGTCTTGTCTTATGTTCATGCGTTCACGGTTTCAATGACTGCAGCTGCTCATGAATGACCAGTTTTACTGCACTGTTGAAGTTCCGTTCCGTTTGGATGCCCATGAAGTTTCTTTGCCATTTTCGAAGGAGGTTCCAAGTCGATTCGTCATAGTATGATCTCATTACAACCTTAAGGGTACAAGAAACGATTCATAAAATTCATCTTCGAAAAAGTCCCAAACCAATTTATCTCTATTTCTCCCACTCTGAGATAAAAAAATTAATAAACAACTGAGATTTGCGGCTACTGAAATACGGCACATCCTCAGCCTCAAAAGTTTTTTTCCGCCAATCTGCAGGTCTTCGAAAGAGAACTATAAATAACCAAATGCCAGAGAGGAGATTTTTTATTTTTGCCGTGATAGTGAGAAAAACAGTAAAAGATTGGTTTTTCAGCCTCGCAGTCCCGCCCCCTTTTAAAGTTTGTTTGCTGACTAGAACTGAGGGGTTAGGTACACACTATGATAGCTCTATCGAGAGTATTGCCTCCGGCGATATCGGCTACTTGCTGGCTTGCGTGATTTCCATCGATATAACTTCTAACTTCCATCAACTAAGTTTTCCCTGCAACTATCTCCTTGATGCCTGTACTTATACGCAGTGCATGTCTCAGTTCAGTTAAAAGTCAATTCTAGACTTCATTCTTAACTGTTCTGTAGTGCAAACAGAGAGAAACAGGAGTAAGTTTTTTTACGAACTGTAAGAGAACAGTTTAGGCAAAAAACTGTAAATAAGACAGTGGCATAAAGTCACCAGAGCGGAAGCTGAAAAAAATTGTTGACGGATGTAAGATTCCCTGCGGACATGCACGCACCTGAGCGTTCGTATATAGCGTGGCACGTAAGTAAATTTTCGAATGGGGAGACGGGAAAGGCCCCTCAGAGAAAGTTGCTTTTCTTGCCGATGGAGGGGACGGAAGCAGCACGTGCTGCAATGGGCTCGAACCTCCACCCTTCCGACACGCTCTACTGTACCTACCCTCCTGTTTTTTTCTTCCTCGCCCCTACCGATCGATTTCTGATAATAAAATCACTTTAAACCTTCGATATCTATCGGAAAGGAACCATGCGACGGAATTAGCATATTCCAGTTACTTTAACCAGGCCCTCACTAACCGAGCGTCGCTTAAGAAAAAAGAGAGAACCTAAATTTGTGAGAGGCAGTCTTCTGTGACAGATGGCTCATCCTTTTTAATTGCCACTGAAAAAGAATTACTGTTTTACAAGACAGCCAATATCACAGATCCTGTTTTGATTAAAGAAAATGCCATAAATAAAGACTTCACTCCAAGACGTTTCTAAAAAGCTTTTCTAATAAGAAAGCGTTTGAAAGCGGGGTGGGGAGTCATATATTTACTGGTCGGCACGTCAGCGGGCCCTGCCTCCCCGCCGCCTCGCTCCCAAAGCACCGAAAAAAGACAAAAATAAGATTTAAATGGGGAATCTGAACGCGGAGCACGCTTAACTTCTTATCCTCTTAGCCTCGGATCCCCGTGGACGATGTGTCTTGTTTTTGTCATCCCGTCGGAGGGGTCGGAGGGGTCCAGGCCTTAGCCACTCGCCCTAATGTGACTTGCTTATTCTACGGCAACTAGTTCGTTCTTTGCCCTTTGCTTTTACATTTTTTGCATCTCGTTATTTTCAAGTTTAATGAGTTTTATCTTGGTAGCGCCAATTAGGGTTTCGTCTCCTTCCACTTTTGTAAGACGATCTTTTTTGCTGAGCTTCCAAGTTTGAAATTTGGGGGCTTTCAAGCTCTTTAAACCTATTTTCTAACTTTTTGCCTTTCCTGCCTTGCTATGGGTACTCGCGTCAAGGGTCCTTACGAGAACCCTTTGAGTCCATTAAACTCCCTATATAGCTCTTGGCAGTCCGATTTTCTCCTCCAAAGTTTGTTTCGTAAACACTGGCGATAACTTTAATTTTCGATGACTCGCGTCTACGGCCCTTACCCTGAGAAAGACTATAGATACCTCTAATAATCTTTTACAATCAGGAAAGCCACAAAAGCGTACTGAAATATGAAAGAAGTCTGCATGTCTGTCTTAAAAGACACTGACCGCAGCTGAAGAGTTAGCTGCAGCTGCAGTTGCAGTATCTATGGGTCTGCAGCTTTGGATTGCTTCCTCGCTGACCGATTGAATTGATAGACTCTGCTGACCCAACTCAGTCTGGCCAAGCATGCATTTCGAGCGAGTTTTTGCAGTGTTCACAAAAGAAAAATAGCTCCACCACTGAATTTTAACAATTGATGGTTGCTTTTGTTGCGAAAAACCATTCTTTCCGGCTTCGAGAAGATCCAGAGCTCAAGAACAGGCGATGGTTATGGAATTGTGCTCGTGGCTAGAATTTTTCTTCCATTTCTATATGATGAAATAATACTTTGGAGTGATAGGTTATTTATTTTAACGGGGTTCTGATTGTATTACAAATCCAAGAAGGTGGGTTCTATTGTAGCTTCCTAAAGTCAACCCGTTGTATCCGAGGGATTAACCACTCATTGGGAATCTCGTTGAGAATCATTGGAAATTTTTATGAAATCTCAGGGAATCTTGGATTTTTTTTGGAGTGGTTACCCCTTTGGTGTTCATCTTTCTAGGAATATCGTTGGGAATCTTTGGAAATCTTTATGGAATCTCAGGGAATCTCAAGGAATCTCTGGAGTGGTTACCCCCTCGGTTGTATCTGTAAATCCAAATGTAGCGATTTGAGTAATTCGAACCTTCGTTTTCAATGTGAAAAATCTGTATAACATCTCGAAAAAATTTTACGCTGATTTTCCCAAAAATTTTCCTACGTGAAATTCTGTTTGTGCTCTGATGTATTCCGCTTGACCAGGGTCTCATTAACCCAGTGCAACTGAGCCCAAGGGACAGATCTGGAGCGGTATAATGTGGAGGTGGGTCGGTCGTTTAGCTGCCCCCCGTGCAGGTCCGGAGGTAGTGTGGCTCGTATGCCTCATTTCAGCTCTCCTTCCTCAAAGTTGGGTGATTACCTCATGAGTCATGACTATCACCATCCTTCTATATTCCTCCTTCACCTCCTAGTTTTTACCTTTAAGTCCTTTCCATCTAATAACGCAGAAATGAGGTCAGAGTCACTTTTCCCTTCGACTATTTTTTCCCAATGTGATCATAGTAGTGACCAGTTGTTCTGTGTTTAGTGCATCTGTTATTGGGCAACTTAACAAATGGAACACGCCATAAAACTTATATTGCAAGCAACCACGACCAACTTCCAAAATGTCAAGCGAAGTGAAGTATTTTTTTTTTTTTATTTTCATCAGGCTCTACGGCCAGTGAATAAGGAACATGCTGTAGATTCCTCAATAGAAGAAACTGCGAGTATGAAACGATGTGTTAAGGTTGTAGTAGTTTGTCTGCTTTAAATAATTCACAGCCCTGCAGCAAGAAGTTGGTTTCAGGATAAGCCTCATTTGTATTCTGAAACTTCAGACGAAACTAAAAGTCCGCAGAAGGGTCATGTCATTGGATAACCGTGGCAGTCACGGCCTGTCTCCTGCCACGAATTAGCTTCCCGCCTCTTTTTTTTCGGATTTCCTTGGTGAATCGCGCCCCATCTTGGACACCTGTCCACATTCTGGCTCCAAGTCTCGCATCAGCAATGAAATATTCATGAACGCTTACTCAGATATCACGTGTAACAAGCGGAATTATTTTTCTTTCAGACACGTTGTCTCTCCAGAAAAATATTTAGATTTTTTTTCGCGGTGCTTTATTTTTTATGAAGCAGCATCTGCTTCCCTGAGCATATTTCCACTTCAAGGATGAGAGCTTCCAGCGTTTGTTTCGCCTCTCGCCTCCAAACTCATCTGACGCGTTGCAATTAGATTAAAACTATTTTACCGAAAAGTTGTGTCTTGTCCCAGTGTTTTTTCCCGTCAATTTTGTTGACGTGGAGGAAAGCATTGATTAGATTCAGGGTAATTAATTACCGATATGCCATTAAAGGGATACAAGTAAGAAGCGTTCCCCTTAATTACACGGTTCAATTTTCTTCGATCATATTTTGGATAATATTATCTACGAAAATTTTTCAAATATTTTTGTACCTTTTTGTACGTTACAGTTGCATTTTTAACTATAAAAAAGGATCATTCAGCGATTTATATAACTTTCCCTACATCACCGCATAAAACAATTCGATTATTGTATAGCAGCAAATATTAAAACAAGGGTCACTATTTTAACCGATAAAATTTGTTAAATTCAATTTGACTATCTAGAATGGTTTTGCAATAGCTCGTTTTTCGTCTGATCAATATCCTGGGATTATTGGTAGTGTGGGTGAACTGGGAGTAATTAAATTAAGTATAGACTAATGCAGGCAAAATAGATTGCATAGGCATGGAGGGGTATAGGGGTAGGAGAGAGCACATTGGTTCTATAAAGCTAAACCCTTTCTAAATTAATTATTCGAGAAGCTGCTACTGCTAATTATATATAGGGTGATATTATGCCTGCATCCTATCTGCACCTAATGCACCAGGAACAAAGCACGCCTTGCTTACAGAGTGTGTGGGAGAGGAGTCAAAGGGTGAGTCGAACTACCGGGACTTTGGAAAGGCCAGTGGTAAAGTAAAGGGGCGGCGTTTCACAAACCAAACAGCTTGTTCGAGTATATAATTTTGTATGTTAGCGTTTGAGGCGGCGCATGACTGAGTGTTTATGCCGCATGCGAATTTTCCACCCTCAGGTAGGCCTAGCTACTCTCAGAAAGGTGACGCATGTGGTGACCCCAGGCTCAAATTGGGCCTGTTTTAAAGCGGCCCTATTGGTATCGAATATTTGGAGCTACCTTTAGACTTTAGAGTTCTATCACTTGATAGTGTGCGAAATTCGGCCCTGTATTAAACATAAGAGAAACTCCTGTTGAAAAAGTCTGGGATGGGGAAAGAGGGATGCGCCACCACTCCAGAGATTCCTTGAGATTCCCTGATATTCCATAAAGATTTGCAAAGATTCCCAACGATATTCATAGAAAGATGAACCCCGAAGGGGTTACTACTTCAAAAAAATTCCAAGATTCCATGAGATCTCATAAAGATTTCCAATGATTCCCAACGAGAGGTTAACCCCTCGGGGATGCACCATGTGGCCGCTGGGGCCTAACCCTCTGTTGCGATCGATAAGCATAAACAATGCAATTTTGGCTTAATAAAGAAGTTCATCTACCCTGATTCCCTAAAACAATTACCCTCCGTGGATGTACCTTCTCTCTACATATATTACTAGCGAAACACCTGCGTACGATACTACAAAACGCCATTACTATAATGAGGCCTTTTCACTTTGAAGCTGTCCCCCGCAGACATGCAGTTTACCCTGGTCCTGCTTTAGTGAGAACCAGTGATGAAAATGTAGCGTCGGTAACGTACACAAAAGACTATTGTGGCAATTCAGGTTCAGGAGAGGAAAATTCGTCTAAAGCTCGGCTTTTGTTCTGCGAGTAGGGGGGCAATTACGGGCCCTGATGGGGAAATAATTGCAGATGGAATATCTGTCGGAAAAGATAGGAAAAGCCAATAATGGAGCTCAGCAATATCGACGCACTGCATATCTTATCTTGCCCCCACGCACATTTTACACAGTGATGTCCTATAGAATAAAAGCTGCCTTAGTCACCAGTATTTAACTTGAAGTTAAATTTAACATGGTAAATCTCAAGTTTAATTTTAACTGGGCATGGTGGGACGCACCCTTAGGTGCGTGAAGTTAAGAAGGTGCAACCTCATGTTTCTATTTTTACCATTTACCAAACCTGGTAGGGAAAAAAGTAATATGCCCTACTAAGAAGCCTTAAAATTCTTTTGATTATTATACGGTAATTATACTACAATAAGTATTGTTATTTATACCTATATATCTACCTTGACTTCTCTGCAGGAACGTTAATTTAGTTTTGACACCACTTTCGTTTTCCCTTGCGTGCTGTTGCCTAATTATTCTTGGTTAAAACGGTTGGTTTCTTTTCTGCCTTAATCTCGCAATCTACGACGTGTACTCATCATCCTTTTTTCGCTGGACTCGTGCGGAATGTAATGAAACTACCAGCGGAACATCGCAAGGGAAGACCATTTGCCGATAAGAATTGTGAAGGTGGGAATCAGAAGATAAATCAGTGTCTCTGTTCATGGATAAATAATGTGTTTCAAAGATTTTACTTAAATTACAAGAAACAAATTAAATGTTTTATCAGCTTTAAACAGTCGCGTTCGTGAGAGAACGCGCGCGACCCTTCATCCTCTCTTGTGTTTTTGCGTTCGCTGATAGCTATCTACCGTTCTCATTCTATTCCACTGTCTGAAAGGACTGAAACCCGGAAAAGGAAGAAGCTCACGAGAATTTTAGGTTTTCGTCTCTCTTCATCTGTAAGGTGTGTAGATTCTATAGCTCATGTCGTGTGAAAGCGAGGGGTGAACCAAATCTCGTTGGGAATAATTGGAAATCTCTATGAAATCTCAGGGAATCTTGGAATTTTTTGGAGTGGTTACCCCTTCGGGGTTCATCTTTCTATGAATATCGTTGGGAATCTTTGGAAATCTCAGGGAATCTCAAGGAATCTCTGGAGTTTTTACCCCCTCGTGTGAAAGTGTAGAAGGAATCCCCGAAGACGCAAAATAGAATTCTCTGATTGGTCTGAGTGATATGACATACCTGAGGGCCCTACTTCATATTCAAACGAGCTAAAATCTGGAAATCTTTATCCTTCTCATTCTTTAACGTTCTCGACAGTCAACGGCTTTTAAAATTTTTTCGCTCTTCTCCGACAGTCACAAAAAAAATCCTGTTTGTAGAAACATTTGCAAAGCTTACCCTCTACTCACAGACCAATGACTAAGGTTGATGTTTATCTTATAGCCATTATGAAATGGCAAAATTTCCGGAGGGGAAATTGTTACATGAAACGGAACACCCGTCGTGTAAAGTTGACGGTCACTTCCCCTCTTCCGTATTGCAAGTTACCGTCGACAAAGACACTTCAATCCATGATTGGAATAGTTTTATAATTTGGAACATCCATTCCGAAATACAAAGTTGAATGTATAGAAAATGTGCTTGATTTTTCCTATACTTTGGAGCAAACACGCAGGGGAAACTTTTCCGACTTTTCACTTCGGGCTGGCCCAATGGCAGATGTCACCTCTTGACTTCTCAGTTATTTCCAGACCACGTCATATTCACTGGGTTCATTTATAAATATTATATTGCACCTCTCTGTTTCGCAACATATCTTTTACCTTCATCCTGAATTATCTCAATGATTGTGGTGAACTTTGAGCCACGAGTCTTAAGTTCATTTGTTAATTCCGGTGCTGTTGAAAAAAAATTTAAGTCAGGTTAAACGGTTTTAGAAAACCTAAACAATCCTCAGAAGTTATAAGTGCTTCATGATAAAAGCACTACTTCCCCAATAGCTAGGTGGCCAAGGCAATATTTGAATGTCTAACTCAGTTTCTATAGTTACTCCAGAGCCGTTACACATCCACCAATTATATAGAGGTATTATAACTTACCTGGGAATTCTCTATACCTGGCCATCTTCCTGACATCTTAAGGAAGGTTTTATTTACAGCCTTAAAATTTTTGCATTTGAAAGACTGAATAATTGCGAAGAGGAGCCGGGAGTCCTCTGGGACGAGGCCTATCACCTCCTTTGTCGATAGAGCCGCGGCGGGCAGACGGCAGACCGCTATGCGAACAAGGGCTGACAATGAACGATCCACCCAACAGATGGGAACCTAATTTATTTCATGGGATATTGCTATGGGAATAGATACACCATCCGTCCTTTTCAGAGATAACCCGCGAATGTGATACATTTTTCATGACCCATACTATTTCCAACCAGTTCTCATTCGGGAAAGGATTACCGTTATAAAAAGAACCTGTTAATGAGTTATGATTCGGTTGCTCGGTTTTGAACCCGATTTTGGGACTCAAGTGTAAATTTGAGACAGGTTGAATAGCTAGTCAGGCCTTAGTAGCCGAGTAGTCTAGTCCTATGCCAAAAATGTATTCTAGTCGGCATTCTGATATGTTCAGCACGAGGGGTTAACCACTCAGTGGGCCTATTACGGATCTCGTATCACGCGAAACACGCCTTTTTTCCACGCAGATATCACGAAAAATTGATTTTGCGATTACGGATCGGTTTTTGACGGAAGGCGACCGCCCTTTTATCACGAAAAACTACCGCCACTTCTGCTAGGTGGCGGTAGGAAGCGGTAACAAGGTTTTTGAGTGTAAAAAATGCTATTGTGTGTTTTATTTTTATATTTTGCATGCTAAAAAAAAAGAATTTACAATTTCAAAACTTCAAATACACGCTTTTTGGTTTGTTTTGTTTACTTTCCAGTTTTGGTTAAAATGAAATTAAAAAATGATATTTTAATGTTTTGTACTCAATAAATTAAATAATATTACATTTTAAACTGTTTTTGAAGTTAAAACTCTGAAGATTATGAGTTATTGAAGATTTGCGACGATTTTAAGTGAGCCAAACAAAAGACTGTCGGAAAACGCGGCGGTAGCTACCGCCGGCGTCTTAGTTATCACGAAAAGATCCATAATCGCAGTTTTGAGATGCCCGCGGTATGTAAATGGCGTGTTTTGCGTGAAAGCGCAGTTATCACGATTTTTAGTACACGATCCGTAATAGCACTGCAGGAATCTTGTTGGGAATTTCGTTGGAAATCTCACGAAATCTTTATGGAATCTCAGGAAATCTTGGAAATTTCTGGAGTGGTTAACCCGGGGTTTATCTATCCACGAATCTCGTTGAGCATGTCAAGTGAAATGTAATCGAGGCTGTGGTGATTCGGAACCCACTTAAAACTGTAGGTCCCCATCTGTACCTACTAACACTGTAGCAGTGGAGCTCGTCCCCCAGCCCATTAGTTTCGCAGATACAAAATGT
This sequence comes from Mesopsocus fuscifrons, assembly GCA_950004255.1. Classification (NCBI taxonomy): domain Eukaryota; kingdom Metazoa; phylum Arthropoda; class Insecta; order Psocodea; family Mesopsocidae; genus Mesopsocus; species Mesopsocus fuscifrons. The sequence continues at coordinate 18,440,649 of OX465373.1, read as the reverse complement.
GATGAATGGAAATTTCGAAGTAAGTATTTGTAGTTATAGCCGAGACGTTTTACGGACATAGCGTGTAGCATTTAATATCTTTTCCTCCAGCTCTTTGAATGGTAGCGGGGGGATCTTGATATGAAAGTAGAAAATGTGAAGTTCCTAGTCCTAGAAATCCTGAGCGCGATTTAACTGGAGTTGTATTGTATTTACAGCCTCGTGCGTTCTCTATTGTTCTTGTCCGTTTTAACAGACCCATTCCAAAACAAAACTTCATTGTTGAGACCCCCTGGAAATAGAAAAGCACCCTATTTGGAACTACCTAAGTTGGAATAGGAAACCGTATTTCGTAATTCCAAAATCTGAGGATTTAATTATTATCCCTTCTTGTGAAATTCTAATCTGTTAGGCTCACTTACGCACTCTACATCCCGCCTCTCTTATTCCTCAGCTTTAACATTTCAAAGACTTGATATGCCTTTATGGATTGTAAATACTATTTAAAGTAATAGATGACCTAAATTTTGTTTTATTATCTATAAAGAAATTAGTGTCAACTGTTATTAGTTACTATAGAGTTAGTTCGAAGCATGGGAGGCTGCAGTTGTAAAAGACAGTTTTGCCAGGAGTATCTGTCAACACAACCACACGTGTGGATGACGCTCCCCTGCTACCATCCCAAACTTTCTTCTTCTGCTTCACTTTCGTTCATTTTATTCTTGTTTTTGCATATAGGTTGAACCCTAAAAGAAAATTCCAGATTTAAATTAGAAAATTGTGCGACCTAAAGTTTAAAGTAATTTGGCGGAGATTAATGAGCTGGAATAATATGGTATGCAGGTTTAATGAGTTCAAACAAAAAGAAACACTTGCTTGGCGTAAAAAGTGAGGAGAAAACTGAAAAAGCCGAGGAGTTAACCACTGGTTGGGAATCTCGTTGGGAATCATTGGAAATTTTTATGAAATCTCAGGGAATCTTGGAATTTTTTTGAAGTGGTTATACCCCTTCGGGGTTCATCTTTCTATGAATATCGTTGAGAATCTTTGGAAATCTTTATGGAATCTCAGGTAATCTCAAGGAATCTCTGGAGTGGTTACCCCCTCGGAAAAAGCGCTCCTGCCACATGCATAGTTAGATATAAGATTACCACTTTAAAATTTTGAAGTTAGATGTGTATCTCAAAAAAAAAAAAATAGAAATATTGCATTAATTCTTTACTCATCAATTTCCTGTGGGGTAAGCCCCAAATATGGTGGTTCCGAAATCTCGCAACTGTAACCACTGGATACTTCATTATGGGCGCCCGAACCCACGTCAGGTATCTAAATCAGGGAAGCCCTTCGGGCGGGTTCCAAGTTGGTCCGGGCGCCCCCCTGCAGCTCTGCAGGAAGGCAATTAAAATTAGACGAAACTTGATCCAGAGGGCTGCGGGTGGGTATTGGAAATTCAGACTTTCCCACTGTGATTGTTTCCTGTAAACTTAGTTTGGAAGAAGGGTCCGACGGATTGGCCATCTATACCCTCTTTGTACTCCTGTTCTCTATTTACGGAATTTTCTGACAACCTTTCTTCAGATTTCTCGAGGTCAGGTACTGTTAGGATTGCACGTTTTTTTCCATTTCCTGCGCGAGAACAAGAGTTCTTACGAAAAATCTTGTTGGAGTTGCGAACGTGAAGCATATTCCTACATTTGGTTGGAATTAGGCTGGATTTAGCTAATTTCGGAATGGAACTTACCCGAATTTTTTTCTGTAAGTTAAACAAGGTTGCCATGCGTTGCTAAGGTAAATAAAGTCGGATTTTTTTCCCCCTAGCAACGCATGGCAACCTTGTTTAACTTACAGAAAAAAATTCGGGTAAATTCCATTCCGAAATTAGCTAAATCCAGCCTTAATCGTAGTGGTATGGTAACACCGCATGATCGGGAAAAAGAAAGGCAGTTTGTTGTTGTTGTTGTTGGCTGTTGTGTTTAAGGTCAATTTTAGGTATACATTCATTATCAACAAATATTTCACTCATATTTCAATCATGGCTTTCGCACTGCTCAATTCAGTCTCGTTTAGTTTGCTATAGCGCAAACTTATTGTGTTGTGTTATGCATTATTTCTTCGTTTTAATAAATGTTTGAGTCCTTTTTGAGTTCCCCTTATTTTATGGAATATTTGACGTTCATTTGTTTGCGAAAATTTCCATTTCAAAAATTTTCGTTCTCTGCGTAACGTGTTGTTTTGGAAAAGTGCCTTATATTAGGTAAAATTCCTTTTGGACAAAAAATGAGAATTTTTGTTTACCCCCATTTACTGACAAAGAAACTGGCGACTGACAATAATTTTTATGTATTTCTACTCTCATCCACATCGGTATTTGAATCTTTGAACAAGAATCTCCCGAACTTCCTGCGCAAGTCAGGAGTAATTTGCAATGTGTGAGGATCGCTGACTGCATCGCAGTTTGTAAATTATTCATCACCAGTTTATGAATTGCAATTTTATTTCCCCCCCAGAGCATTCAGTATTCACCAGCTGGGGAATATTCGGGATACATCAGCGTAATATAAAGTTGTATTTATTAGAACTTGCAAGGTGGGCCTTAAATTTCTGTGAAGGTGACGTGCCGTCCCGGGTGGACTTTAAAAATTCATGAAGGACCTGTCGCTTCCTTCTGCGACGCAAAATCACTTAGATATCACATGTGTGCCACGTTGCTGCTATATCTTTCCAGGTATAGGTCATATTTAGGTACACTATTCATTTTTCCATAACACTCCTTTGGTGATAGAATTTTGCGTTGTCAGATAACGCAGAAACACTCATAGGTACCATTGCCAGGCACATTAGACGCAGTGTTGGTGGAGCCAGATAGTCAAAATTTGGAGGCAATGACGAACCAACGAACGAAAAATTGGAACCGGAAGTATTTGCCTCGCTCTTGCAGGGCCTCGCAGTTTCGGAAAGATAACTTAGTAAAAGCTCCACATTCGCAACTTTCTCGAATATTGACAGCACCGCATTTCACACAACCGTTCCGGTCACTGAAGCTGAGAAAACAACCATTAAAGTTTGAGAGAAAATCAGAACTCGAAAGTTACCACAAAACTTCCAAACATCCCAGCAACTAATTGTCAAAGATTTCCGGAGCAAGACGGGCTGGGGGTGAGAAAGGGCGAAGGGGTGTGCGGGAGGGGGACGGTGTGCCGACGAGCAGTAGCAGTACGTGCCGACAGAACGGATCATGGGCTGCGTAAGCTAGTCATATGGTCCAATATTTCCACGTACGTCCCATCACTCAATCCCCCCAAACCCCCATTCTTCGCCCCGCTTCAGTTTTAATGAAACGGAATCTGAAAGGTTCGGAGCCCCGGCCGGCCTCTGAACCGGCTTCCCCAACCCCCGAACGGCGAGGTGCGTACGAGCGTGTCTACGCTTCAGTCGTGTGCGGATTTTAACAACCGTCGTGCATTCCTCTTTTTATTTCCAAACATTTTTTGCAGAACTGTTATCGCTTTTCAGTTCATTAAAAAAAAATTGAAATATACCTACCGTGAAGCCAGGATGTTAACTGCTGTATTTGGAGTTCTCTCGTGCGTTAGGTTCTTGAAGTTAATATTATAGGTACAATTGTATATATGTCAGATATCATTTTTATTATTTCATCTCCTAGCTTCTTGTGTACTAATTTTAAGCCCGGAAAATCAGAATATAGGAGAATAAAAACGGGCTCATTTTGCCACATCTCGTGTATTCAGGTATACGGCAACTTTTCATTTGAACGAGCAGCAAGCAAGCTACAGGAAGGAATATGAAATTTTCCACTTTACTCCCGTTTTCTTAATTATGTATATTAAGAACTGTGTGTCTTAATCTGTAGATGTCTTTGTAAGTCTAACATAAGCAATGATCGTACTCCCGTGCACCTGTCAGACTTGGGATAAAACTCAGCCCTTGCTAATTACACTCGTTCGCTCCGTTTAACTCGAATCTCGAAAAAAATGAGAGACATGAAGAGTAGAGTAATGTAATAAGGCTTGGAGTAACGTGGGCGACAGCCATAATTATTGTTATTTCCCCTTTTCTCCATTTACGCAGAAGGGGGCTCAAGTGCCCTCACCAGAAACTCATTATTCTTGGACAGAGTAGCAGGCAAAATAAAGGGTCCGACAATGGTCGCACTTGACTTTCTCGCAATTTTTACGCCAGCGGTATCGAAAATTTTAATTTTTTTTTTACGAAATTTATTTTTTTTGGGCCAAAATTTTAACTTTTTCTAAAAAAAATTTTGCCATACACTGGACAATAATTTTAGGCACCTACTCACCGGATTTCAAACATATCCGTCAAATGGTGAAGCGTCGTTTGACGCGCAAAGTACGTGTTTTCTATTTTCCATGTCACGGCCTTAATTTTCAAGTAATTGAAAATCTATTGAAAATGACCTTGAAGCATCTATCTGAGACCATTTTCACCAATTTTCAAGGAAATCTGTCGAATAGGGTTGTTGCAAATCCGTCTGAACCAATCAAAAACGTGATTTCCATTTTTGGAAAATTTTCCTACGATAATGCCAATATTGGCCATAATTATTATGTTGGATAAATTTCGTTCGGTAAAACATCAAACTAGGTTAAAGTACACCTCCCTACCAATTTTTACTGAAATCGATCGAATAGTGCTACCGGAGAGATGACCAACGCGTTTGGGGCCAAAACTGGGCCAAGTTATTGGCCCACCTCCAAATGATTGTAAATGACCTTAAAGCATCTATTCAAAAACATTTTCGCAAATTTTCAAGGTTCCAACTTGATATACGTAGCTTCCAGCCCTTCTTAACTGTCAAAAAACACGATTTTTTGCCTTTTTTTGACCATAGCAGGCGCAATTTTTGAGTTATCAAAATTTATCAAAAAACGGGTCCAGATATTTACATTAGGTACCTACATACCGAATTTGAGCAAAATCGGACGAACGGTGTGACGTCCAGTTGCGCGACAGAGTGACGTACGTACGTACGTACGTACGTACGTACGTACGTACGTACGTCGGACGGACATTTTTTAAAAACCACTTTTTTGGACTCGGGGGACCTCTAGGATCATGGGAAACCCAAAATCTCAAAATCGAAATTTTGCACGAAGACATAACTTTCTCAGCCCATGTATTTCATACGGGCGAGAAAGTAAAAAGGAAAATCACATCTTCTTATAATCAGGCTTTGAGAAGGACTCAGGACTCGAAGCACTGAAGCTTCCTCGCGGCCGCCCACTTGTCAGTCTCGACCCGCAAGCTACAGAAACCTTTGACCTTATTTCCGTGATAAACGTTAAAGTAGTCTGACAAAAACCCAGAATTACCTTCCTTTTCCTCCGCGGCTTATTTCCTTTTTTTTCGTAGCACTTGGCCTCCTTGTTTTTGTCATATTATTTCAAATTTTTCATACTTTCTCCCTTCAAATGAATTCCTACACGAGAGAAACATGGGGGTCTTGTGTTATTCTAATAACAACTGTTGACATTTCACATTTTCAGAATGGAATCCGCGGGTTATAGGGAATAGCTGGAAAAGTATGAAATAAATTTGGGAAATTTCATTATATGCCCAAAGAACGCGGCTTCTTGGCGTCGTCAGCTTTGGAAAATGTGCCTCCCGACCGTTCTCTACATATCTAGTCCCACCCCCGTCTCCACGTAGTCTCTTTTCCCTGACTCACTTACGAGGGTATTCATCTGTAAGGTTAATTTACATGTTACTTGTTAATTCATATAAGAACGGGATCGTCTTCCTCTAAAATCAAACTACGTGATTTCTAACCTTTCCTCGACCTAGGAATCCTTATTCCCAAAGTCCAGATCTGCCGAAAAAGCTTCCCAATAAATATACTTAAGAGAGTGTATTTGATATGTCATTGTGTACACGTGTGCACGTGCAATGCGTGTATAGTCGACGGCCGAAAAGGAGACCAAAATAGCAGATGGCGGCGGAGGGGTGGGAACCCCCTCTACGTGGCACCAGTACCTATGAGGCTGAGCTGCGACCCACACTATTGGCTATGTCACACGATATACAGGCAAAATCTATTTATTGCCGATGCTTAGCTTAGCCTAGTGTGGGTCGCAGCTCAGCCTCATAGGTACTGGTGCCACGTAGAGGGGGTACCCACCCCTCCGCCGCCATCTGCCATTTTGGACTCCTTTTCGGTCGTCGATTATACCTACACATGCCATGTAAATGTTTGCGTGTGCTCCCATCAAAGGTTTATTCATAACCAAGGTGGAGAAGTTCAGTACTGAGAGCAGCAAGAGTAAAAATAAAATATTTTTGAAATGGGAAGGGCTTTCCCATTCATGTATAAAGTAATTTTGTAGCACAAGTGAGCAAGGCACCCTTGACACTAAATTTCCTTGACTCATTAGCTTTGTTTCAATGGCCAAATAAATTTACCATTAATTTGCAAACACTTTTGGAGTGTTCGCGGAGCCTCACTCATAAAACATAATGGCCGGACAGCGCTAACTCGGAATACGGGTCAAGTGTTACAAAGTGAAGAGGAATTTTTTATAACGCTTTAATCCATTTCACGTCTGAAAAGATGCTGCAAGTTTACGTTGCCATTTACGAACGAGTGGAAATGGGAGGCAGAAACATGGGGTTTTAGATTCCGAGTGGAAAAAGGCGAAACAAAAAGGGATTGCTGTGAAAATAGGTGCTTGCGTTTCAAAGAAACTAATGATGGCATGCAATGAAGGCTGCCTCGCCTCTCCGCTGTATTTAGGTATGTCCTGGTGAGTTTTTAAGGCTTTCTATTTTTACTTTCTCGCTAACCGTTTTTGGCGCGGAAGTACTGATTTTGTGATGTACAATCTTAGACAGACCTCTATTTTAAATGTTCCTCCCTAAACCACAGTGAATATTTTGACGTTTTCACATTTTGGGCTAATTAAGGGGTGCGAAAGTAAGCTTCTGAAAGGAATTAGTTGAACGAATCCTGAATTGAATCCTTACCTAAAACAAGGCAACGTTTCGTACTGGTACGTTTCTGTTGAGGGATTAACCACTCATTGGGAATCATTGGAAATCTTTATGAAATCTCAGGGAATCTTTGAATTTTTTGGAGTGGTTACCCCTTCGGGGTTCATTTTTCTATGAATATCGTAAGGAATCTTTGGAAATCTTTATGGAATCTCAGTGGAATTGCAAGGAAGCTCTGGAGTTTCTGTTCAGTTGGGCTGGTCAACATATCAACATGTCCTTGTAATTTCGCAGGGATTTTGTTGCAATGAGGGACTCTCCAAAATTGAGCAACTTTATTCATATCATTGCATGAAGAGAGGCTGAGGCATTTACGATTATTCATATTGAGCGCTATGTGGAAAAATGCATTCCGTGAGCAGAACTCAGCTGCATGAAGTTAACCTCCCAATTAAGTGCGGTAGTCGCAATCAGCAGTAGAATTTGCTGGATAACGCAGTGTAATATGTCAGGCTTGTATATTTACAGTCGTGCTATGCAATAGTTGCTCTAAAGGCTTTATTTGTTGATTTTCTCCAATTATCCTGGCCAATATCCGTGTTTTCTGCCTCTTTGGATATTTCTCGGAAGCGTTCGAGTATTTGCTTCCATTTAGCAGCGAAAATCAAATTACTGCCCGTAATTACCTCAAACATGGAATCCAAACCAAATCATTCTTTTTAGCCACTCACCCATGTGTTCATACGTATAATTAGTTTCATCTAATTAATTCATTACTTACGGGTATTTGTAGAGAAGTCTGTTTCAACAGAACTCTACTAATTGCCAAAAGAGTTCCCGCTTGTTTTTCTCCGATTTTTACTGATTTAAACCGGCTTGTAATTATTTTTTTTTAGCTACGAGCGCAAGACCCGAATGTACCGGTCGTAAGTACTACTCGTACTGCGTTATAGGCGAGGGAGTAACCACTCCAGAGATTCCTTGAGATTCCATAAAGATTTACAAAGGTTCCCAACGATATTCATAGAAAGATGAACCCAGAAGGGGAAACCACTCCAAAAAATTCCAAGATTCCCTGAGATTTCATAAAGATTTCCAATGATTCCCAGCGAGTGGTTAACCCCTGTCGTTAGAGGTATACCTCCTGCATATACAGGCAGAGGTAACTATGGTAGGCAGGTATACAAAATGTGATTTCAAATGATATTTGCGAAACCTGAAATCTGTTGGAGACATCTCATTTTTGCCAATGGAAACGACGTTTCTTGTCAACTTTTCAATACAATTTGAAGGAATTCTTCAGCGAGAATATTCCGACTTGCGAACCATTTTCAACGTTAACGATGCATTCGCGTCTGAGCAAAATGAAACCAATAAAGTGAAAAAGTTGAAGAGGGTCCATTATTGGTAGGTGGGGGAGAGGGATGGGAGACAGTGTGGTCTGGGGAGAGATAGAAAGTGTTGAAGAGACAAGAGCGATACAAGTAATGAAAAAAGTAGTGAAGAAATGAGGGGCTGCGTTGATGAAAGCAGTTGGTGTAAATGACTGGGCCCTGCATGTAGCCCCAACCGCCTCTACTGCCCCTATCTGCCCTATTGCTCAACTCCTCTGCTTCTCAAAAGCAGTTTACGCCTCAGATCTTGAGTACTTTCGCTATGTGAGCTGAGTTCAGATATTGTCTGGAAACAGCCTTTGGGCATTCCATAAATTAAATTGGAAGTTTGATGCATGTTCTGGTATTAGGAGTATTATTGCTACGTCTTGGCCGGCCACAGGCTGGTTGCAATATGCGATTATGGGCGCTATCAAAGGCATTACTCTAAAAGGCTTCCAGGTTCCCCATGCATATCTCGTCGATGTTTTCATATTTCTCTACAGATGTATTTTATGTGGGGTTATAAAGGAGAGTTCACTTGAAGAATATATGGAAGGCTTATGGTCTTGTGGGATTTGACGTCATCTTGCGACCCAAAACCTGTTAAGGTTTTCATTACCATACCTGTTATTCCACAGCCTTTAGTGCTTGCATGAGCAGCAAAATTCGCTCACAGGGACGTTCTAATTATTATTTGATTCCTCGTTCGATTCATAAAACGTTACGAGGGGGTAACCACTCCAGAGATTCCTTGAGATTCCCTGAGATTCCATAAAGATTTCCAAAGATTCCCAACGATATTCATAGAAAGATGAACCCCGAAGGGTTAACCACTCCAAAAAATTCCAAAATTCCCTGAGATTTCATAAAGATTACCAATGATTCCCAACGAGATTCCCAACGAGTGGTTAACCCCTCGCTCAGTTAAGTCTTCTTACGTTTTTGGGAGCTGGTGAATGTGATGGGTGCGGTAAAATGTCTTTTAGAAATGTGTCGGTAGTGAAAAGACAGAAAAGAGGAATTCAGCGTTGTGAGGCTCGTCCTAATTAACTTTAACTGTACACACCATACTCAGTCCGTAGAATTTTCCAGTCATTTTGATAGGTAGGAATTGAAGTATTTTTCTTTGATTGACAGCGCGACAATGTGCACTCGATGTTCTTGTCTTTCCCTAAGGACTTAGATGGCCGACGACTTGTTGATATTTTCATTTGGGAGACCACACAGTTGACAACGAACACATAAATCAACATGACGTATTATCAATAAACAAAACAATTTGTGAGCATGTCTGGCTGTATTTCCCATAGGGTTTCCCTCACTGAAGTTGATTTTAAAGCTGTCGAGTGCCGAATATTTTGCTGAATGTAGGAGCCATTTTCATGGGTGAGAGAGCCTTCGTGATATAAAGGCTTGATCCCTGGATCATTGCAGAGTCCGCAGTAAAATAAAGGACTAACGCTCTTCCTGGTATTTGTGCATTCTATTTGAATTAGATGCAATAGAAGGCCTGCCTCCTCTGCCTCTGACCAATCAGGGTGAATCGAGTACTGTTTAAATTTGTTCGAGTAGAAAACAAATACCTAACATCGTTAGTTTTTTCAGTAAGTTCTGTTGACCTTGTCACTCCTAAAAATGGTGGGAGTACCTACAGTTTTAAAATTCCTGGATTTCCTACAAAGTCATATACCGAGGGGGTAACCACTCCAGGAGATTCCTTGAGATTCCCTGAGATTCCATAAAGATTTCCAAAGATTCCCTACGATATTCATAGAAAGATGAACCCCGAAGGGGTAACCACTCCAAAAAAATTCCAAGATTCCCTTAGATTTTATAAAGATTTCCAACGTGATTCCCAACGAGATTCCTGGAGTGGTTAACCCCTCGTCATATACTGAAAATTTTTCTATTAATTTGACCGATTTCAATTTTTCAGTGGGTCACTTCAAATTAATTACTTGACTCTTACTCCCGTTTCCACCGAAGTTTAAAAATCGTGCTTTCGCAGTTTATTACAGTAAAAGCCTATGGTATATTTGTTTCACTTTGAATGATGGGATCGGAGCTTATTCGCAAAAACTGGTCTTAAAGCTGTCGACCGTCGGTGTCATATATTTTGGTCACTGTAAAGGCTTTTCGAGGTTCGAGCTGGCAAGTCCCCGAGCCGTCGGACTAGCCTTCGCTTTCATCCCTGTCCCGCTATTTATGCATAACGGTGTTTGTCCTCCATCAACCTTAACAGGTTCCCGGAAAGGTTTTACTAGTATACGAGGTGAGGGGGACTCCCCTTCCCCCCTAGCCCACCCTTCCCCCTTCCCCCCTAGCCCCCCTTTGTTCTACAGGGCTGCCCATTCCACCTCGTTGCTCTATTTCCCACCTCTAGTTCCTATTATTGGACTGTCAAAGTAACCAAATGTGTCTCTGTCTGAACGGCGAATTCCGAAAATATAGTCACTATATTGTTATTGTGAATTCTTTTATCTTTTTCGAAAAGAGTGCCTATGACTATCGAGCTGTGTTATTTATTTCCAATTGAAAAACTACGATCAAACTAAATACGTAAAAACCTTTGTTTATCTCAGGGCAACAAGAGTTAAATGAAGAAAAAGGCTACGACAATGGCCAGCCTTGACTTTATAGGCACCACCTCATGTCTATTCTATAGTGTCTCCTATCGAACAGATAGGTACGTTGCGATAGCACTTGTCATAAGCTAAACATGCAATAAGATAAATCTGTTCATTAAATTTGTTCGCGATAGGAGACACTATAGTAACTATACTTTAATTTTTAATATACTTAGTTCGGTGTCTCAGCAACCCCGCCGGAACTTTTTAAATTTCTTCACACAGACGTTAGGTAAAAGGCACCCACACAAACTGATTTGTCAGCTATAGGATGTTAATAGCTTAATAGCTGCATGAGGGTTGTGCTCAGCTGGCAGCACTACCAAATACCAGCTCCCCAGCCATCGAGTAAACGATGGGGACCTACAGTTTTAGGTGGGTTGCGAACCACCACAGCCTCGATATACATTTCACTTGACATGCTGAACATATCAGAGGTGAATGCCGAGCAGAAAAACTTTTTGGTAGGATCGGGATCGAACCGGTGTGACCCGGCTCTCACTGCTCCTCAAAAGTCGACCATTTAGTCCACTCGGCTATCGAGGCCGTAGCTATAGGATGTTATACGAAATGATCATTTCGTGATACAAGTGCTAAGTTATTTTTATTCATAATTATGTCAAAGTATCACAAAGTTAGTGTGGAGACCCTCAATTTTATTTTTGATAGGATGTTATGTCCTATATGGTAAGTAGTAAGCCGGGATCGCACACATTTCATATTGTAGTATTTTTCCCTCTAATAAACGTAAATCCGAGACTTGTCGGCAAAGAGGCTTTCAGGACAAAGAGTTTGGGGGGTATCTGATTTGAACAGCATGGTGTGAAACAGCAGTGTGTGCAAGTATTTTCAGTTCATTTTATTCTGTGCAAATAGTCGTAAAAACTGCGGGCGGCTAAAGGGGAATTATTGCGTATTGATCCGAATTTACAATTTGTATCTGCAAAGGCATGATATGGAGATTTACCGTTTGCAACTCTTTATCTGTATAAAAATTTCATTTCTGTTATTACACGTTGTGGTTTTTACAGTTTTACCTATGACGTATGTGCGGTTATAAAAATAAACATAAAACTCTTTTGTTCTTTTGGTTTTTGGGAGAACAGAAATTGTTTTCTGGCTAAAAAATGTCAAAACGGAAAATCGTGGGTGTCACACTACGAATAGAATCTGTAGTTTTATTTTCAAAACTATGTCGCTTTTCATTCGCGTAGTAAAAGGAACAAACCGCGATTGTAGCGCGGGAAAATCACTTCGTTAGACAAACTTATTAGGGTGAATTGCAATCCTTCACTAAAGTATACTGGTCTGTGTTTAACGAACAGATTTATCTTTTCGTATGTTTAGATTATGACAAGTGCAATCGCAATATGTATACTTTAAGAAGTAGCGAAATCGAGGGTTTAATAACTCCAGCAGGTGTATTCCCTTTCTCGAACGCCAGCAAATCCACCCAACTAACACCTTCAAAATTTATTGTAAGAACTGTTCTCCGTATATTGCATCATGGCGTGCCTTATCTTCTTACAATAAATTTTGAAGGTGTTAGTTGGGTGGGTATACTGGCGTTCGAGAAAGGGAATACACCTGCAGGAATCTCGGTGGGAATCTGAGGCAATAATTGGAAATCATTATGAAATCTCAGGGAATCTTGGAAATTTCTGGAGTAGTTAACCCTTCGGGGTGCATCTTTCCCCCAATCTCGTTGAAAATCTCAGGAAATCTTTGGAAATCTTCATGCAATCTCAAGCCGTCTCTGGAGTGATCTCGAGTGAAATCTACCGTTAGAATGTTAGACACTAGATAAGTACTTACTTACTTTGTTTGCATAATCAAAAATATTTAGGGTGCGTCCCACCATGCCCAGTTAAAATTAAACTGGAGGTATACCATGTTAAATTTAATCGAAAAGTTAAATTTAACATGGTAAACATAGGACAAAATCTCCAGTTTAATTTTAACTGGGCATGGTGGGGCGCACCCTTAGTCGACTATTTTTCTCGCTATTTGGCTGGAATCAGATTTTCTTGAGAGAATAGATTTGGGCAAATAATCACTGAAAGTTTTGATGAAATTTTTGGATTGGGTCGCGCTAGAGAGTGGCGAGAAGGAGGCTTTAGCGGGGTGTAATGAAGGGCATAGGCTGTTTGCCAGATTTGGGAGCCGGAGCATGTTCTAGGTTGGCAACAGTTCAACTGTCGCAGTTGGTTACATTTTAGTTAAGTCTTTGGCCACCTTGCCACTTCCCCTTGTCAATAAGCCTCCCCTCTCCGCTCTCCCCTCTTTTCCCCAACTCTTCGATTCGCTGTTGCTAACTTACTAATTTAATTACCCTTTATTGGATGTGATGTCAGCCAATTCATTACAAGTCTATATAACAGGGGCTCGATGTAATTATAGTGATTACTGTGAACATTTTAATGTTTGTTATAATCATCCAGCGAGGAGTGCAAAAAATTTAATTTACTCCAGACGAGCACATACTTAGAGAACCCATGGAATCATTACCGAAGTAGATACTCGACACTCGACATTGTTTCAGTCAAGCTCAGCTGTTTGTGTTGTAAAAGACGCTACGATTTTTATTCAGCTCAATTGTTGAGTGAAATAAACAATATCTATTTCGAGGGGGTAAGCACTCCAGAGATTCCTTGAGATTCCATAAAGATTTCCAAATATTCCCAACGATACTCATTGAAAGATGAACCCCGAAGGGGTAACCACTCCAAAAAATTCCAAGATTCCCTGAGATTTCATAAAGATTTCCAATGATTCCCAACGAGATTCCCAACGAGTGGTTAACCCCTCGCCAAGTAGATATGCATCGAAATAGCCGTCATCTTTAAAGATAGCGGAATTGTGACAGTCAAAATTTGTCAGTATAAAAAATATTTATGTAGAGTCTTCCTCCCCCCCCCCCCCCCGTCAGACGCAAAGTATGTCATCATTCATTGGTAGATAAAGCAAGTACTTCTAACGAATGATTTAAGGATAAAACGGGGTGGTGTGTAGGTGGATATTCTACTCCTTAATTGCTCATTTTGGTCCGTGTCGTACTTGATTTGGAATTATGGTAATGAATGTTAGCTTTGGACAAGACTTGGCTTAAGTCAGCACTCAGCGCGCACGTAGCAACCCTTTACCGCAGCCCCTTCTTTGACGTCGAGGTGGATTCCAGGAACAAAGGCCGTAATTACCATAGAAGCGCGAGACGTCTTTGTATCCAACATCAGTGGGAACGGAACGCCGAGTAAATGGAAATGATCGCGCGTTCATTCTCTGCAAACTTGGTCGTTCGGGTGGCAGAATGGAAATAAACGAATTGCTCGCGCGAAATGAATTCTTCTACTCACTCAGTTAGAAGGGAAGGAGACAGGAGAGAGACTTTTATGAAACTTGCTATTTCCGGGCCCAAACAGCTTGCAGCACATTTCGTGAGTCACTGTCAGAACTGAGAACGTTGACCACCCTCCTTCTGCATTGTATTATTTGCTATTATATGTTTCCTTTCCTCTGTCAGCTGGATGAATGGCTTTTCCGTTTTGAGAAACTTGTGTGTTTGGACCTGTTGTGGCGTCAGATGGTACGGATGTCATCACAAATACTCAAAGGCCATTTCGTGGATAGAGAGTTGGATGGCGCGAGAGACAGCCCCAATAGCTTAGTGGCTTTGATGGCTTTCTGTCTTAGAAGAATTCTGACAGCTAGTGATGCACGAAAATTTCTTGTCTTGCTTTTGTTCTTTCATTTCTTGCATGCAAGAACAAGAACAAGAGTTGATTTTGGCTGCAAGAACAAGAAGTGACTTGCAAGAACAAGAACTCTTGCAAGAGTTCTCGCAAGAGTCTTGCATAAACCCAGGCAGTTTTTTTTTCCAAAGTTTAATTCATGGATTGCAGTCCATATTTTGTACGAAAAACTCTGCAGACTATGCGACGATAGATTGCACTTGAAACCATATTTTAACAGCAGAAAATTCTATGGTATGCAAGAAATTGCAAGAGTCTTGCAGCAAGAACAAGAATAAGAGCAAGAAATGATTTCTACTGCAAGAACAAGAACAATGTAGGATTTTTACTGCAAGAACAAGAGCAAGAGTCGCTTTGCGAGAACAAGAACAAGAAATGCCGTTTCTTGTTCTTGTTCTTGCATCGTGCATCACTACTGACAGCCGCATTATCGGTTCGATCCCATCCACGATCAATGTGGTTCAGGACCCCCTTGAAACTGTAGGTACCTTGAAATTTATGAGTGCTTCTATAAGAGTACATTTATTTTTTCAATAATAATTGGTCTATGTGCTGGGCTGGTGCCGCTCCACCTGACCCCTCTACTAACTACATGACGTTGGATGGGAGAGCTGTAATACGTATTGGAAATCAATACGGACGCAAACAGGGATCACCGAAACAAGGGCCGTTCACGTAAAAATAAATATAGAAAATAAGCAATAAGCGATGAAATATGAGGAGTTTTCCAAAGGTTGAGAATTTCCTTGAGAGCTGTGCTTTTAAAACACAGGGGCTATAAATTGGCTGGATTGGGCCCGGTGCCAACTGGGAGCGGGGGCTGGTCCCACGCCCCCCAGAAGTCCCCAAGCCCCCCCCCCCCCCCCCCCCATCCCCCACTTTCTCTCTGCGCACCTTACCATGTGCGGTTTCCCTCCACCTCGTTTTCTAATTTTTCTCCAAATTTCTTACGCGGCTTCGTTTGATAAATGGTCGGTGATTATTGGCATTTGTGAGCATGTGTTTAGGGTGCTACCCGGGTTATTTATGGACTGCTCTCACTCTTATAATCCCTATTTGCGTTTCGGGACATTTATTTTCTTTGAGGAAATTTCCACGGTTCTTCATTTCTCCGTTACATTCCCCGTACCTCTTGGTTTTACAAACACATAACCGAGTTCTACCATGTTCCTCCTTTACATAACCACCCCTGGAAATTTCCATTATCAACCTTAAGAGCGACCACACAATGATTATTGAGTATTTAAATGTTCTGAAATATAATAAGTATATCTTTTTAACGTCATTTTCGTCTACAAAAAATTGTCCGAAATTAACCGATCGCAAAATCACAACATAGCCTCATAATTTATGACGCTAAAGAGACATATTATATTTCAGAACAATTAAATATCCAATAATTTCCTCGTAGACAAACACGATTATGTGGTCGCTCTTAAACTGAAACCTTTTTGAATTTCCGACCTGGGATGCCAAGATCATGCAGCTCATTATTAGTTTAGTATAGGTTTCTAAGCTGCCGGACCTTGGCCAGGATTTGGGCGCTTATCTGGATTCAAAACCCATAAACAATGCTATGGAATTCCCGTAGCTCCATAAATAATAGTTAATTTGTCAGACATGGGGAAGTTGCGGGGCGTGGAGGTCTCTGTATACGGGCCAGCACCCTGTACTCCGTATACCCTTCTCCCCTAGGTATTGATACCCTTTGGTCTTGTGCTCTATAGGGTCACGGGTCTAGGGACGGACAGCATCAGACCTGGCAGCCTGTGAAATACCAGTTGTTCAGAGGGTTGATCTGGCAGGTGGAGGTTCGGGAGAAGAATAAGACGATGTTGCACGTAGGCGTCCCATGCACGAACTGAACTTTTATTATTTAAACTTAGGGTGCATTTATGCTAGGTACAGTACTTGAGACCGAGCGGGCTCGGTTAGGGGTAGGTTGTTGCCCGCAAGCTAAGTATGGGAGTAAAAGGCCCTAAGCTAAGTACAGAGACCTACTTAGAGTACTGTTAGGTATATACATGTAGCAAGAGGCCCTTCGGGCTAGAAATGTTCCTACCTATACCTATAATGTTCATAGGTATGAACACCAGTAGATGTTTATTTACCAACGTCTTTATTGATGGTATCATAATTATTAATTAATAATAAATGATAATAAATGATGATTATGATGAATATTAATTTGTTTGATTTTGAGTATAGGTAGATGACAGGTAATTACAATACAATATGTAATCAATATTTAGGTACCAAAAAAATTCGAGAGGAATAATTTTTTATTTGCTGGTAAGTGCTACTTTATTTGAACTTAATTTGAATATTAATCAGGTTTAGGTTTAGGTGAATGACGCACATTTCAGTGGTTGGTTGCTGTAGTACAACGGGGTAATTTAATTATTTTAATGAAACGAATGGGAGTCAGGTAAGCCGGCTTATGCGGTATGGTAGCCTGTGCGTATATTATGTCGCGGTATGCGTACAGTACAGTAGGTATTTTGACATGTTTTGTGGGAGTTCATTAGAGGCTCTGTTGATGGTCAGAATGAGTCGTGGCTTATTTTATGTGGCCCTCCCCCCCCCCTTTCTATCCCTTTTTAATTGTGAAAATGTGCCCTGCCCTAACGCAGAGAGAGCTCTGGGCCGAATGAAAATTCCATTGTTTGATTTGGTCTGATTATTAGATCAGTAAATTAGTCTCCAAAGCACGTTTCTACGCAAACCCAGGAGGTTTCAAAAGCGACTCAGCTCATAAATACAATATTATTCCTTGCGCAATTCAGCAATTGTTTTGGATCGTTGGATAAAGAAAAGAGAAGTATAAAATAAAATAAGAAGATACGAAGTCAGCAGCCCGGGTTTTGTTTTCAATTGCGTCCGGGCCCCCGTGAGTTTTATCCGTTACGCTGACCGGCCTGGAATCACAAATTATTGCTGAGCTCAGCACTGCTTCCGTGGGGAGCTTTTCCGGGCCGGAGTCGCTTCGTTGCCTTGTGTGGTCTGTCGTCACCCCAACAAGTCACCCTTCCTTCTCTACCCCATTTTGATTCATTTCATTCCCTGAGGTCCTCGAAACTCTTGAGGTATTTTATTGTCTTTTATCATCTTCTAAGAGCCTTAAGCTCCCTGCCCCGAGTTTTGTATTTATTTAGTTTTCAAGTGGAGCCTTAGCTACTTTCTGTGCCTTTTGTGTGCGCTTCGCCTTCGACCACTGTTTTGTTTTCTCTCGGTAGCCTTACATGCCTGGACGCTTTGTGCTTTTGTCAGAGGGGCAATGAGAGAGCCGGGTACAATGGTTTGATCCCTCTAACCATCTCAGACAGATGCTGCAGTTATTTCAAACCATTTTGCGATTCCTAGAAATTTGGACCAGTAAACCTTGCAAACAAGGTTTGTCGGAATTTCAGTGAATTTCTAAAGAAGTAATCAAAGGAATTATGTCAGTTAACTTCATTGGTTGAAGAGATTTTTCAATACCATAAAATGCGAGTACCATTTCTGACAAAATAGGGTTAAACAAAACTGAAAATCGCAGTTTTGACTGGTCAAGTGAGACGAGTTGGGGATTATGTTAGTGGGCCAGAAACCTTGAAAATAGTTGAAACTGGTGGTGTAATGTAAAATTTATAATCTAGGCATTATAGGTTATTGCGGTTCAAAACCCACCTAAAATCGTAGGACTTCATCTTGTAGAACTATAGAAGATATTTAAGGCCGTTTTGCCAGCTGAGGAAAGTGAACAATTATTGCTGAAATTATCTTGTTGTTGGATACCAATTAGGTATTCAACGTCATGATCGTAGACTCCATATACATCCCCGTGTCAGAGATCTCTTAATGCTTACGTGATCCCTTGCAATTAGATGATTGGTAATACTGATCTGCCCCCACTCCGCATCGTGCGGGTGTCAATCACATTCAGGATCTAGGTCTGTGTCAGAACTGAAGGCAGGTCCCCGGGGTCATCACGTGACCTCTCTCTGTGGAGGGTCCGGTCCTGCAAGGCAGACCGCACCCCCTCCACCCATTGAGGTGCTCATAGGGTCATCCAATCAAAGGCTGGAAATTATTCCATAATCTCCCCGCGAGCCCTCTTTATATACTCAAAGGGAGATTGGTTTTGACGAGAAATTTTAGAAACGATCCCCTGTAGGAGACCTGAACCTATTGACAATCCCGTTAGAGCAATATTCATAGGCGTGAGTCACTTATTATTCCGGTCCACCCGACTTGACCCTTTGGAGCAAATAGTAACGCGCTATACCAACAAAGGAGAACTCAATTGTATTTACCTATATACTCACCATACATTGCGTTTTCGAGTGAAATTAGCCAAATTGGGTGAATTTTGTATGGTTCGTCAATCAGTTCAGTTCCCAGTTAGTTTTTTTTCGTTCGAAGTTTTTAACTGTTAAGGCCTTATGACACGAGATAACATGATAAGTTGAACGAGTATTAAGGCTGAATTAATATTCGCTATTTTTTTACGTTTGGATTACAAACCATGTGAGGAAACTATTGGGAACTTAAATATTCTGAAATATAATATGTCTTTTACTCATTACTCATTAGCCTATCTTGTGATTTCACGATCGGTTAATTTTGGACAATTTTTTGGTGACAAAAATCACATTAAAATCACAACATAGCCTCATGAGTAATGACGTTACAAAGACATATTATATTTCAGAATATTTAAATATCCAATAGTTTTCTCACAAAGTTTAAAATCGGAACGTAAAAATAGCGAATATTATGTATTCAGCCTGAATGGTCATGAGCACATTTCGTATGGTAGCACATGAACTATAGTTCCTCGTGCATTTGTTTTTGCACGTACAAACATCTACTTAAGGTTGCACGTGCACACATGCACTCTCCTTATAATTGCACACGTGCATCTTATTCTTGTGAACAAGTGCATTTTTATACATAGACAGGAAGATTTGCGAAATTCCCCCGTCCCCCTCAGAAATTGGTCTGGATCCGCCCTTGCACTGGCAACATGAAAATAACCAAACACCTGAAGGTATCAATAAGCCGTTGCTCACATCCCTTCCAGCCTTCCCCATTCGGAAATAGGTATACATAGGTAACTTCTATTCAGTAGAGGGTAAATTTAGTTTTATGGATGCTCGCTGGGGTAGAAATCCAATCGGGCTCTTGAGTCTCATCTAAGAGGAGTTCTGTTGGAGAGAATGCGGAACATTCGCTGCAAAATCCAAAGAAAAGGGCAATTATTTACCTATAACCAATCCTTCGATTTTCTCAACGGGAAAGCTGGTTGCCTGGCATTTGCAGGATAAGTCTGTACACTGTATAGGTATAGACTGTACCTAGCTCTGCGAAAACGGAAAGCTGTCGAATGATTATCCCTTCCATTAGATCCGTTTCATTAGGTATCTTTCTCACTACAAACTTTGCATAAGCCATACCTCTTCTTTCTTTCTCACGCTGTATTCTGAGAAAGTAGATTCAATCGAACTATTAAAAAAAAAAAAAAAAAAAAAATCTCAAAGTTTTTCTGGAGCAGTGTTGATTGCAAATGAACATTCGTATATATTCAGTCGTCCGCGAAAACAATTTATCTCTAATTTAAAAGCGGTTGTACACCCCTTCAAAATCCCGTAATGATGTAAAAGTGTTGTGCTTGTTCCTGCACCATGCACGCCTGCGAAAACCATGATTATGTAATTTCAAAGTGAATGTACTTACACGTATTTCGTTACACTTTCCTTTATGTGACTTTGTACTCGGGTAAGTTCCTGTGCAGTTTAAGGTAGATTTAATAAGCACAAGCCCACCACTTCATCTATTTCATCCCGTAACCTGGAAGGAGGACAAGGGCGGGTTCCAAAATTCAGCAGAAAACTGGTTTATTTGCGTACGTACACCATGGATTAACTTGTGACGTTAACTCTTAATCATTGTCGAGACTAACATAATTTTACTAGAAAAAATAAAATTCCAAAAGCAGTATATAGATTCATGGCGAATAAATATAATTTACAGGTGTCGGAATAAAATACTTGACTCCTGTTTATGAAAAATACCCTTAGTTGAAAAAACCGCATTGAAGGACAGCGTGAGGTTCATTACTGTCGATGGTGAGCCGGAAGCAAGGAGAGCATTAGTCTTCGTCGCCATTCATCTTCCGCCTTGGACATAGACCATCGTGTCGAGCTCGGCACCGCACGAGAGGCACGTCCAACGTCCGCCATCCATTGGGCGCAGGTGGCGGACGGACCGACGAGGCCGATAAGAATTGATCGAGTGAGGCAGGGGATCCATTCAGGTTGGGCCGTCATTTTTCACGGGAGCTTTTCTTCCCATAATGGCTGTATGGGCCTCAGTGGACCCGCACTTCCGCTGAAAACATTACCTCATTATGCGTCAGCCATAAATCATCATTTTTCATTTTATAATTAATAAAATATGAAAAGCGATAAGGAAGTGTTGGTTAAGTGACAGTTTTTTATGACGAAACCCTCGTCCGAATTTTAATGGACCCCGTGTATAATATTGCCGAAAACGGGAGGAAGCGGTTCCCGTTTTATTTTAATTAAATTGAGGGAACCATGGTCACGTTGAACCAATATTGAAACTTTTACAAAAAGGTCACATTTTACATTGCTTTCTCTGCGGTGCCGGAAGTATAACAATAATTAACTCTTTTTAGCTCAGCCCTAAATCCCTTTCGTACTCGTCAACTCTGCTGACACTTTTGTCCTTCTTGTTTTTCCTCCGTTTTTATCCTGCACTGCAGGGCAGGAGGATCCTAAAAAGAATTCTGGGAGCCTTACCCCAAAAAGGGCTCCCACATTAACAGGTAAATTGGAGCCTAGTCTGTTATTATAAATTTTCCTCAGCTAACCAGGCGCACAGTCTCCGACTCGATCTATTACTGTTAAATACTTAAAATTCATAGATTGTACGAAGTTGATAATTTCACACCTATTTTTTTTATCTACTAAGGGTGCGTCCCACTATGCCCAGTTAAAATTAAACTGGAGATTTTCTCGGACAGAATCTCTAGCAAAAGTTAAATTTAACATGGAAAATCTCCAGTTAAATTTTAACTGGGCATAGTGGGACGCACCCTAAGATACTGAAGTGGGAAAAAGGTAACTTCATGTTCAAGCCAAAAATGAGTGAGGTTTTTCCTTGCGCACGCAACTCTAACAGTTGGAGCCGAGGGGGTAACTACTCCAGAGATTCCTTGAGATTCCCTGAGATTCCATAAGGATTTCCAAAGATTCCCAACGATATTCACAGAAAGATGAACCCCAAAGGCGTAACCACTCCAAAAAAAATTCCAAGATTCCCTGAGATTTCATAAAGATTTCCAATAATTCCCAACGAGATTCCCAACGAGTGGTTAACCCCTCGGTTGGAGCGGTAATTCTATCTCGAGCGTGTAAGCCGGTGTATGGGATGCACTATCGCACATTGGGCAAAATGACGTTAGAGAGACGTTATATAGGCGATTGTCAGGCGCACACATAGCACACAGAGCACACACAGAATAGGATACAACAAAGGTCCTGCCCGCATCAGGAGGGTCCGTTCACCTATCGCAATTACAATGGAAATGGCAATTATCGACTATTGGGTTGGATCAGGATCACTTTCAAGTGACTGGCCGCGAGATATTCATAACCATTGGATCACGGGTATTTCAATATTCCCCTTGCAAGACTCCAATGTATCATGCTCAGTCAGCTGGCAACGGATATATGAATATATCCATCGTGTAGCTTCTTACTGTGCGGCCATGGGGAAGATCAAGGTATTGCCATAGTATTGCTATGCGTCGCAGCCCGCTTTAGGGCTTTATTAGCCGTAAACGTGCATTCCGAAATATGTACCTACTCTCTTTTTGGTGCATTTACGTCAAAAGCAAATTGGTAGTGGATAGAGTTTAGACTTTGAGTTATATTCTTTTGCATTTTTCTTGTTTCATGCTGGATATTTGAATGGAACAAATTGGTTACTTATGGAACTGACTTCAAAAGTGTCTTCTCGAAAATACCATGCAAACGAGAGTTCTGTGTTATATTCAGCGTTGAACTGGCGCATAGGTAAAATAAAACTCAAGATATGGTCTTAGATGGCGGTTGGGGATTGTAGTAAAGGAAGAAAAGTAACATAGTCCCCATGACAAAGTAGGTGCAGGCCCAGCAACAACCTGACAATGGAGCAACAATAAAAATGAATGGGCGCAGGCCCCGGGCTCGTGAATAATAAACATATTCCTGAATTTCGTGTAAGATTCCTAGAAAGCCGGGTAGGAATTCCTCATAAAGTTTCCGTACAGTTGGTAATGTGTAAAAATAAAATTCTCCCTGTTCCGGTTCGCAGTTATCAATATTTTACGCAGACTCCCCAGAGACAAGGGAGGCTCTGACTTTCTTGCTGCTGAGCTGCTCCGGCAGCATTACTCTCTCAACCATTTCCATCGGAAAAACATTCAAGCAAATTTCTGTGTTTTTCACATCAAGTGCCTTGTTACAAACTCAAAAAGTTACATTGTTCTCGTATATAATTATTGCGACTTTTTATATTGTTTTTTATAGCTTATTCGTCAAACCAAAGTTTTCTAAGGTAAATACATACATATATCTACTACAATGTGTGGCAACATATAAACAGAAATGCCTTGTGATAATGGGATTAACGGGGATTGCATTTCCCATAATATCCTTTCAATTTATAATTTGTCAAGGCGTATTTTACTTGTATAAAGTTCCCAGAGGCGCTAAAGTAAATGTAAGCCCTATTCAACTGACCATAAAGTTGGGACAGGGTGTTTTTGCTCTGTGGATTTAACATAACCCGAAGCTTTTTGTCTCTGCGTTCAATTGGAGGCGAGGGTGACCCCAGCCAGCAAAACCGTGGGCCATTGTCCTTGTTGGGAAATGACAGCACGGTGCTTTGGATTGGAGGTACGGAGATGAAGTCTTTAGTGCGGAATCAGGGAGCGGTAAGGAACACGCCATAGGGTGGTTGATAAATTGAGTACGGAGTCGAAACCACCCTGCAGGCATGTCGTTGTTCCTGACCACCCCTCGATTGCTTTCCAACTTTTAGTTCCCCCAAAGCAGTCTCCCAACCCCACAAGCTGCTGACACGACAGCTGCTGACATCACATATTGCTTTCCCTCCACAAAACACCCCACACATTTGTCCTTGTAGGCACATATCCATGGTTGCGAGATTACGACACGCCTATAGGTCGGATGAAATTTTCATTGAGTGCGCACGAGGTGGACACAAAGGCACAAAGGCCTGCGGTGAGCTCGCGGCTCGCGGCGGACACTCGACCGGAAGTTAGAGCGCAGCCATTTGAGCTTAACCGGAAACAGAAACCGAGGACGTTGTTTTTGCGCGGGAACTCATCTGAAGACCTATCTCACCAATTTCACGGACGATGAGAAAGGGAAAAGAACAAATTAATTCCGTTTGGAAAGGTTTATACCGTTTTTCTAACTCGCAACACTGCAGATCGATTGCTTTTCCTCCATCTGTCCTTTTGTCCCAGTGATTTTCCCTTCAAGGTATAAGAAAACTCACCGCTCGGGTCCTTACCGGTCGCTCCGCGCTGTGATGTGCTTGATCCTCTCATCTGTCTTTGATCATTACTTCCTTTGAGCTGATGTTAAATGATGATGTGAAAATCCATTTTGAGCAACGACGGGGGTCGGCTTTCCCCCTTTGCTGGCCGCGTAAACAGCCGTTTGCGGAGTCTGTGGTGTCTACGATCTCGTCTCGAGCGCCATTGCCGGCTCAACACTCATCAAAGTTGCAGGCCTTTGAAATGAGCTTCCAGTTTGGCGGGTGGATTTCTGGATTGTTTACACCAGTTACTGGGCCCGGGTGGATCGAGCGGCGGCGGGATCAGCTAATGATTTTGAAGTAGGCTGCCGGAATACGCGGTAATTTGAGTATAAACATCTTGATACCGGAAATTAACGATGGATGTAATTTGGCACTTTGCGCTCGGAGCAGGATGCGGGCTGGAACTCGGGCCGTAACCATAACCGTAACCTGGTTAGAGCCTCCTTCCCGGAAACGCCACGATCGGGATCGGTGCCTCCTCCCACGGACTCCGCGAGTCATGAGGTCTTTCGCTTTCCGGAGGTGCATGATGAACCGCACCCACCTCTAGTTGATAGAGCTTCCATAGCCGAGAAGTCTAGAGTAAAAATCAATGTTCGTTGTTCTTGAGAGGAACCTATCATATGAAGCCTGTATAGAGGTTGTTGTTGTTATACTTGGAACCTTCATAAAACTGTAGGTCCCTTCTTGTTCCGTGGGAAGTGTTAAGTGTTTATAGTAAGAATTTGCAACGCCCTCCCCCCCTCCCCACAGCCACAAACCGGTGGACTGTGCAGATGTTTATCGCGGTCTATATACTACTGGAATACAATGAAATGTTACATATTGTGGGTTTCGCGACGCTTTGAAGGGAGAGTAACCAGAACTTGTTGTGGTTACTGGATACTCGTACGTCTCAAGGGGAACTTGCAAGCTCCTTCGAGTCCGGGTCACTAAACAGCTCCAAGCATTGTTGAAAACTTCACTTCATCTGCGATACATGAGCTTGAGAGAAGTAGGTACTTCATTGTGCACATTATCAATCTTAACAAGACCTTTAAGAGCCTGGTAAATATAACTAATCCTTTATCGGCAGATTTACGGTAATTTTCATTTGTGCGGAAGGCTGTTCTTCCGAAAAAAAAATTATGGACTATCGATGCAGCTGAAAAAAAAACTAGTCTTCAATTCAATACAGGTAGAGACCCCGCTCTTATGACAATTAACACATAATGTCTGAACTCCCATATAAATTCGCTACTCTCTTTGGAACTTCATATTCAAGCCACAGTTCTATTGTGCTATGCAAAAATTAATGAACCTACCAGATACTTGAGAATTCATTTTGTTCTGAGAAAGGATGTTTTTGACTCTTTAGGAATAAGTAAAATTCCAACAGAATTTTCGCCTGCTAACTCAGACTTTTCTTTTCTCTTTATAACGTTTATAATTCGGTTATTTTGAATTTTAAAATGGAGCGTAAGAGCCCTGGAAGATATAAAGGCTTACCCATTTTCCGATTTCCAAAGTGAATTTGTAATAAGTTGTTAATGCAAATAATTTAGGGCTTGTCTTTGAAAGCAGTCGGAACGTTACTGTTGAGCTGGAGGCGATTTCGTTTTTCTTTAGCATTGCGATGGGATAATACGGAATAACAATATTCGGTAATGGCTTCAATACCAAAGTTCCAAGTGAAATGCTTTCAGTTTTTCTATATGGAAATTTCATCTCGTAATACATACAAAATATCCTGATGTCAGTGTAGATTACAGAGGTCAACTCTCTTAAAATGGCTGGAAATTTGGATTTTATTTTCATTTTTAGGAAAGACAGTTTTCAGAATACCCTATAGCCCATCCATCATTCGATTTCACGTTTTTGCACATTATACCCACTATATTTATCAATAAACAAACTTTATGCACTGTAGGAAAATGTGGATTTCTTTATGAAATCGAGACAAACGGTAACGTCAGCTAACCGAAAGTCAGTCGCTGTATGATTAGTTATTTATGTGATGAAACAGACAGTGGGAGAGAAAGTAGGTTTGAAAACAAGGTCTGTATATTTCGAGAGGTTTTCTCGTTTCACTGTGAGTTGAGATGTGCTTAGAATCAGAGTATTTGAGCGATTGTACCTATATATGGAAGGCTTTGACTGGTCAACGTGATGTAGCGACTCCACTTTGAACTGAAACGATGGAATCTGTGGAAAATTGAGATCTTAGGTAGAAAGGCTCCACCTGGAAAAATAAGAAGCAGACCCACAGGCAGTGTGATGAGACTTCGAGGAGGAGGCGGAAACATGGGAAGGCTCCCGACGTTAAATCTTGCAAGGCAAAAGATCGGCTTCCGCCTTCCTGTTTAGTGTTTACCTTTTTAGCGGGGTTTGCTTATCTGACTTGGAATCGGGGTGCCTGCTCTCCAGGCACGTTCTCGGATCAGTGTAATTAACGTTCCCTGTTTCCCCAACTCCCAGTTACACCTGCCTACAAACCTATATACGTATATTCTCAGCTCGAAACACCCTATTTTTACTTTCTTGTTAAGGCTGTATATACATTCTCGACGAACTCCACCAAAACCACTGTGCGAAAGTAAATATTCGACAAAACTAATGTTTACATATTAGTACAGCCGGAGACTGGTAATTGCAATATCGTATTGGTTGTGTCTACTCTAAAAGCTAAACATAGTGTGCTAATTGAACGCGAAACGAACGAGTGAAAGTAGGACACTATATTTAGCTTTTACAGGAGAAAAAGTAGAGAAATGCTCACTTCCGTAAGTGAAATAAAAATTGTCAACATGTAACATGGCGGCGGTAAATATTACAATTTATCAAGCTTTTCTTCTAAATGTGACGATAAAATCATACATTTTTAGTCCGAAACGTTACAAAAAAATATTCCGCGTGCGGTAGTGTTGTGTTTTTGCGATCTGTCAAAAAAGCATGTGAACTGGTAGTTGACTGTTTAAAATCGCTCTTGTGGGCTTATTACTCCATTTCATGCAAAAATACAACACTACCTCACGACAAAGAGTCTCAGGTTTACATCCCCCAATAAACACCTTTCACTCGCCCTGTAACTTCGGAGTTTGGCTTGAAGTACGTAGCATTGCGAACCAAGTACGTGTAGTCGACCTTAAGGTGCTGAATTTTTCTTTTGGGTTTCCCGCCATCCTGACCCGAAAAATCGGGGAAATTTTTGTCCGTTCCTCTGTCGTCCTCTGTCGTGTTTTTAGAGAAATTTGGATTATTTCACCCTAACTTTTTAGATGGAACTATATAAGTGTTGAGTTGATGGCTATAGGGTGGCACAGTGTTCGAGTGGTCCCGTGGAAGCCATCGTTGGAATAAGTTGAAGTTGATGTGCAATTCCATGTACGACCCATCGACTTTTATAGTGCTTTGACTAAGCATTTTCGCTGCACTTAAATCGATAATGGGTTTAATAGGGTTGTTACTTAGCTGTGGAAAAATTATTTTAACCTTTTGGATTATCTTTGGTTGCGAGGTCGACTAGGAACTGTAACAGTTAATTTTTCTCGTTTCATGATGGTAAAATTCCGCTTAATGTGCTGAGAGGAAGGTGGAGTAACTAGAAATGGACAACAAGGTACGAGGCAAAAAAATAAATACTAAATCCCAAGTTGAAAATGTGGGGAATTAATTTAGAGGAGCTAGCTTCCGTCGGTATTTAGTAGAGTCTGTAAAAAACCACTTCCGTCAAGGGTGGCTGAAGTGGTTGGCGTATAGTGGGGTACATTGTGCACAGTACAGAAATGTACCTATGGGGGATGGGGCGCGCGTGTTTAAGGGTCGACCCACCGGCTCGCCAGAGCTCATCCTTCATTATAAACGGCCCTTACCACTGTACACTGTTTCGCTTATGGAGCTGATCAAAGCCTCTTGAAGCGATGATAGCCCTTGATGGAGTTAACATGGAAATTCTATTGAATAATTACCGAAGTATGAGTGAATTTTTGAGAAAATTGAATCACCGTTAAAGTGGTTGGAGTGTCACCGAGAGGGGAAAGCACTCTGCGCCGTTTCTCTCTACAGCAAAAAATTGAAAACTTTCGCTGAGGAATTTGTTCACATTGGAATAAGCAAGCAAGCTAGAAAACGTCGGCACGTAACTTCCAGCAGCCTCAGATGAAGAAATACCGACTTTTCCATTGTTGCTTCCTATGAGTTATTGGAGGGCAACTGATTAGTAAACGGATGTCAAAAAGCGTCATCGCCGAGGGGTTAACCACTCCATAGAGATTGCTTGAGATTTCATAAAGATTTCCAATGATTGCCTGAGATTCCCAACGAGATTCCAGTGGAGATTCCTGAAGTGGTTAACCCCTCGGTCATCGCCTATAGGCCTCAGCCATGACCTTCTTGCCAAAATGAGTTTATTGGAAATATCGACAACTCAGATTACTTTCTAACTGTGTTTACATCTTCAGTCCGTCTAGAATTAACCACTGGGAGTCCAAATTTATCCGAATAATCATTTGCTTTAGTGTTTCTGAAAACCCTTCTTTGGATACCAATGGGAGAAGAATACATAGAAGGTTGTTTTGGTTGTTGCAGTGTACAGTGGACATGCCTCAGCAGCTGGTCCGAGTGTTCCGACCCCCAGAAGACTGCTCGATGTGCCGAGGCTTGCGAAGAATAGACAGGGTGTCGAATCTTTCACCTGGAACCTTTCAGGAAATGTAAGTTGTATTTTTGTTTCCATGTGAGATATATTAGTGCTGACAGCAGCGTCAGAAGTTCTATTACCGCTTTATCATTTTAACGAAAGCGTCAGGAGGCACGTGGCCGGTGTGCGGATGATTGAAGCTGACGCTGTATCATCCAATTACATAGCGTAGAAGACGTATCCCATATAGATCTCTTTTCACCTCACCGACATCCCCCTACAAAGACTCGGTAACAATCGCGGAGTGAGGGCTTCTAAGCCGGGAAAGCTGGCTTCGTATACGGTACAAAAGAGAGGATGACGCGTGAATAGCGAACCAGCATTACTGAAGCAACTCGAAAAGCTCAAGCTAGGGATAGCAAAGGAACGAAGATACAGGAGAGGCAAACAGAGATTGAACTGTCATCAATGTATTGAAAGAAGAAGCGGAGAAGCCCTGGAGACCGAGGGACTTGGGAAAATCTCCAGAGGAGGAGCATTTCAAACTTTTCTTGAGAGAAGAAAAGCCAGCTGACACCTTTCCGAGACCAATGCTTTTATTACGAGCAAATGGAGCTTCCATCATTTCACAAATTTTATTTCGTGCTAGTGAATGTTTTTGACCTTGTCTTTCAAAATTTTTATTCGTACCATTGGAAGTTTTTGACCTTGTCATTTCACAAATTCACGCAAGTGAAGATTTTTGATCCTGTCAATGGCAGAATGTAGCCTTCGGCTATCTGATTATTAGAGCTCCTTAGACAGCAGGAAAACAGAGCACTGTATTTTTTAGCCCGAGAGTTGCGCGAAGAACTGCATTAAGGAGTAGATACTTGACTTGATAATTTTTAAGTGCCACTTCGTTATTTATATCCCCTAGAATCCTAGATCATCTCCTCGCGTACCATAAAACTCTTTAGAGAATCAAGCAAAATGCGTTGCTACTTCGTATAGAATACCTTACCGACAAATGAATACCACCTCTACCTATAGGTACATTAATTACGAATTTAAAAATAAAAAGATATTTTATTTTATTACTTATTAGCTTGTATGATTGGTCATTGTAATATTTAAGTTACTTAACGGCTTCGCAAGATTTTTGCTTTAAAGTAAAAAATTACAACCTCCAGAAGTTACGACCCTATAGGGCCCTATGGAACGGGGTGTGCTCAATTTCTGTCTCTTCTTTGTTTTCAATTTGAAGTGTTTTTACTTCAACCCCATCCCCTGAATGCGACACTGTATTCATGTAAACTTAATTCATGGAAACTAATCTATAATTAATTAATGATTGTGGTTACCTAGTTACTCAGACTATGGGCGGCCTGTGGTGGTGACAGACGCCACGCGTAACTGGACAGCACAGCATGTGTTCAACTTCCGTTTCCTCAAGTCACTGTACCAGGAACAGCTGTTGGAACATAACCCACACGGCTGTCAGCTACTCAGCAACAGCGCGCCCAGTGCTGACCTGGCCGACGTCTTCAACGATACACAGCCACTGCGGAGGAACGCAAGACCATGGCACATTGGATGGTAGGTCTATGGTGTATTTCGAGTGGGTAACCACTCCAGAGATTCCTTGAGATTCCACTGAGAGTCCATAAAGATTTCAAAAGATTTCCAACGATATTCATAGAAAGATGAACCCCGAAGGGGTATATAACCACCCCAAAAAATTCCAAGATTTCCCGAGATTTCATAAAGATTCCCAATGATTCCCAACGAGTGGTTAACCCCTCAGTCTATTTCAATGTAGTATGGTGGCACAATGGGCTAGACTTCCCCGCCCGTTTTGAAGAAGGAAAATTCTGCCTCCTTCAGCTTTTGAAATACTTTTTGTGATTTCTCAGGACAAACTGCGGTGAACGAGCTTCCGCGATTCTGCGACAGCTCTACAGTCGACCCTACTTTTTACCGTCATCCGGTCAGGAGTCTCAACTCTCATGGATTCACCTTGGTAGCCCGGGCTACAGGGAGACCATAAATGTAAGTACCAATTCCTAGAACACAAACGTAATGTTAGCTTATCGGTGAAGCGTGTTCTGTCTGTTTGTGACGATGCTTTGTGAATATAGCCTCTGTTTAAGCTTACTGTAAGCAAAGCCGTTGCGACAGGGGGCCTAGAGCGAAGGGGTCTAGTACTGGGAGGGTCCCTTTAAAACAAGTCTGTTGTCCCTGCTCCCCTCCCATTGTTTGTATCCTTTATTATTTACTTGGTTCTTCCCTACGCACCCGGGCATTCCCTCACATTGCAGCAATATCAAAACAGGCACTGATTTTATTATGGGAACTCAACCGAAAGCCCTCCCTTCTCGTAAATTCGTAATTGTTGGAAGTTGTGAGAAATTAACGGTCTGCAAGCGGAATTCCCCAAGGTAACTCCCGCTTGGGATTGTTGTCTACGCTCCAAAGGGTTTTCAGAGCTTCTTTTTTATTAACCGGAGGTCGGAAGGCAACCTATATTGCCTGCGTGTGTGGTTATCGTGCGTGAATTATTAAAAAGTAAAGCTAGAACTTTTTAAATTACTTCTATACCTAGTTCTGTTTTTTTCCTCTTTACGGTGAAACAAATCTTTCGGCCTGTTACCTTTTCTTGTCTTGTTAAGAACTCGTGAGTATCTAAATAAAGTTTTTTAGACAATTTCTGCGTGAACCGCTCTGCCGTTGCTTGCCTCTATTTATTTGTATGTTCAGTGAAAATTCCCTGAATCAGGAGAATTTCAAGCTAGCCCAGGGTGTACCAACATCTGGGGAAATGTTTGGGACATACTCCTTGATGCACCATGCATAAAGCACCAAACTACGGCGGATTCGTATGGGCTTGCACGGGCGACAGCTCCAAACCATTGGGAAATAAAAGTGATCGAAATAAAAAATACGTATGGCTTATGTTGTATTATTGTTCAAATTTGTTTCCAGATCGACGTAATCGACCAACCCTCGTGGCAAGCCCAGCTGAAGGGCAGCGTACGATGGTTCCTTCACCCTCCGCCAGAGTGCTACTACCAGTGCGAATCGCTAGAGGTCACGCTTAATCCTGGGGAAATGAGTAAGTTCCTTTCTTTTGTGTCAGTGAGCATAAATATTTTCATGCGCATTGAAACCATTGAATTGCTGTTAGTACCCCGCATAATGTTTGATAGTCAACAGAGAGGTGGGAATGAGACGTAACTGCAACACGATGTGAAGAAGCTTTTTCTATTATGCTCAACTGGAAAAGTTATCAAACACCTACAGGCCCCAAAGTGACCGCTTTGTACCTAAATTGTAGGAACCAGGAGGTGTATTCCCTTTCTCGAACGCCAGCAAACCCACCCAACTAACACCTTCAAAATTTATTGTAAGAAAAACTGTTCCCCGTATATTGCATCATGGCGTGCCTTATCTTCTTACAATAAATTTTGAAGGTGTTAGTTGGGTGGGTTTTCTGGCGTTCGAGAAAGGGAATACACCTCCTGGGGTCCCACACTACCACGGCCTCGTGATAATGTATTCACTTAAGTACTTATTTACGATCGAACCGGTTAACGTACTCCGTGAAGGTCACATATAGAAACAGCCCGTATAACTCTTTAGCCTTCAGATGTGACCCAAGTCTGCTCGAACAGTTTTCTCTGACTCAGACTCGAAACTAGAATTTTACTGCGCCACAGCAGAGTGAACTAACCGCTTGAATTTCCGGTCGAACTGGAGGAAATTCATTAAGTACCATGTCAGAATGTCATAGAGAAAGTAGGTACACAGATGAAGTCATCTTGCTGACGGTTTGAGAGCTGCTAACACTGCTAACTTAGTGGAGAGAAAGCAGTCCGGGGTTTTTCATTTCCGGCTCGCGCGAAGGACGCGTCAGAGGGAAGAGGGTGGGGGAGGGGCAGCTCTCTTACTATTCTCGACTGCCACCCTGTCAGACTTGTCAAGTTCTCTAAAGTAAGCACTACTTGAACACTTTTCCCGCAATTCGCGGTATCAACATCGGCTATATGAACTTGGTAGGGGAACTTGTCTGGCGGTTTCACAACTTTCGATCCCAGTTTGCTAAAGTAAAACGTCTGTGCTTACATTAACGCTGAGGACTTTTACAAACTTTAAATAGGTACATTCTGGCCATTTACTTTTATTAGTTTCACTTAGATCAGTGCCCATGCGTGGTTCTATATGACTTATTGAGCTGAACCCTTTTCAGCTGCGTAGCTAAATAAATAAAGGTGTGTAATATAGGAAAGATATAGGACTAAAAGATTATAAGGGAGCGGTGCTCAAGTTTTAATGCTAAAAAGGTATTTCTCCACCCTTAATGGCAAGATTAGTAGCTAGGGAAAACAGTGAGAGAGGCGGATTAGGGTGAAAACATCCCTTATAATACTCCAGCTTCTTGTATAAATGGGCCTCAGGTCGGTATTTTGGAAAACGATTTTGCTGCTAGGCCAGTGTTAGCTTCAGTTAGTGCTCGGTTTCATGTGAGATTGCCAGGAGTACAATGAGAAAGAATCGAAAGGCAAAGGCAGATTTTCGAGCCCCTTCTCCTCCCTATTTCTACCCCTTCGTCCAATTTTCCCCATAAATGATTTGACTTGATTTTTGACCGCTTGACTACGATTGCTAGAACTTTGTCTTTTCTTCCGAAAAATTAATGAGTTCAAGGCAGAGAAAGATGCAGAGACTCTTAGTGAATCACGCTTCAGCTGTTTTGCTATTCGCTTTCGTGAGAATTAACAGCGAAGAAAGGACCGAAACGTACACATAAAATTGTAAATTTTTGGTCTATGCGCCGTCTGCCGTCCCGAACTCCTGTGCCTTAGAAAAATGAATGAGTCCCAGCCGTGAGAGGATGCAGGCAGTTAACGTTTGTGAATCACAGACACGGCTCTTGGCTCTTAGCTTGTGCTCGCTCGTGTGCAAAGTGAGATGTGATTTAGTCGCGTTGTTAGTGAGCCGAGTTGACGGCGCAGGGTTGAAAATTGCGCTGCTTCCTTCCAATTTTGAGAGAACTGAATTACCTTTGCTCCTATATTGACTGCCATTCATGAAGTTTCTTAGCTATAAATAACTCAGCCCGTTTGAATCGAGACATTTCGGTTTCCGGAAGTGTCGCTTACGTTTCTGGGCAGTTGTCTGCATATTTCGTACTACTGTAGGCGATATTGGTCCTTCAGCCTTCAGCCGGTGGCCTTTTTCTTCAAAGATACAGCTTCGAAAATAAAAATTTATAATCATTGAACGCAGATAGTGGGGACAAATCCTGCATTTCTCAGCTCTCAAAACTCCTACTCTAAGGGTTAGGTCGAGCCTGAAATAGCAGACCGATGCAGGCTGTGCAAGGAGCTGAATGGAACTATGTATAATATTTAAGGTTGTACCTAATATACGAGTAGATACCTATACAATCTTCATCCCTCCTCATTCTTTCACCCCTAAAATCTAATACTGGATCGTAAAAACAAATAGGATTTGCTCATATCTATATAGTTGGTAGTGTTTAAACTTTATAAATTTGCAAGTAAGCCTATTTCTGGGAATACGAGTATAGTCAAAGCAAATAATTTTAAAAACCTATAAAGGGACCCGTTCAAGCGAGTGAAATGTCTCGTTTACTTCCAATCTAGAATGATGTCTTACTGAGGTGGTGCAGACCAGCACGGAAACGTGTGCGTAGAGGTGTCGCAGGGGTGAAAATTAGTCAATATTAGCTGGAGCTGGGGAAGGAGGCACGTTCCGACCACTCGCACGTTCGCGACCCCGTTCGGGACATTCAGGACGTTCACAGGGTTGCGTTGGCATCCGTGTCCCATGCTCGCGTCCCTATTGGGCTGTGGCGACAGCTGCTGCCTTGCGATCCACCTCTCCAACCTTTCGCAATTACCCTACCCACTTATTCAATTCATACACGTTTCAGTCATTTTGGTTCATTTAGAAAATCTGAGTCATTTTCCACTGGTCCCTCGTTACACGAAAAACAATTCTGACGTTTGGGATAAAACAAAATTTAAAACTCGTGGCTGCAAAGCCCAGCTTATGTGGATTGGAAAATACATTTTAATCCGTAGGTTGTCGTTTATTAAAAAAGTTGAAATGAAAGTGAATATAATTCACACTGATTATTATCTGTAATAGCACCCGTTGACTCCATATGCAGCAGCAGGATTATCTCTTTGTGCGTCGATGCCCTTTAATCTCCTAAATGTATAGCAGAGGTCCAATTCAAAATTGATTCAAATATTAAATAATAATACCTACGTCCATTCCCTACATATCAATACTTCAAGAACTAATTACTTTGGGGGTTGGTACGAGAAACTTAGGTAAATCCTATGTTATCAAAAAATGTTCTCTGAGAACATATAACATATTATGCGCCGATGAGTTGGTTTGTTATATGTTTTTGGCCGAAGCCTAATATGAGTGGGTCGAAGCCAGTTTAGGAGTAGGCGAAGCCAATACATCCATGTCGGAAGCGGAAAATTTTCCGTTCCGCAGGGATTCGAACCCGGACCTCTCAGGACACAAAGCGGACCCCTTGCCCACTCGGCCACTGAGAGGCACTAATATACTCAGTTTATATTAGGTAAATACTTAATTTCCTTCCTCCTCGTTATGGCAATCTTATAAAATAAAATCATACGTGGGAGCGCGTCAGCTGGCTTATCCCCACAGCAGCGGTGAGATCGAGACCGTTTTTGCCACAAGTGGGGACAGCGGTGGCTAATTTGACCTGCATGGAGCTATTGCTGACCTATCATTAGGGCCCCACCTCCTCTGTCATACTCCCCCCCATCCCCCTCCTATCCCCCGTGACCCCCCATCCCCCCTTCCAATTTCCACAAGTGATCCAGGGGGATCCCGCATCGATTATTGAAATGGAGGTCGGGACACGTTACTGCCCCAAATTTACATGGTAATCAAGGTTTTTGATGCTCGCCATCAGCATTGCAGTCGAGCGATAACCGTGAACCAATTTTCACCGCCATTTATTTCCCTAAATATCAACTATGCAAATAAAAATTCAAAACGGGGTAAAAACAGTTTACCGCTGCGGGCGGCGCTCCTATCTAGGGAGCTAATTTGTAATTAGTTCCCCAACTGTGGCCCGAATTCGACTCAAACAGGCGGCTTAGACAACAATGCCGGGCTGGTGAGGCAGGCAAACCCCCTGGCCATCGAAGTTTCGGGCTATGTTGCCTTGTTCATTCTCGCTAACACTCAATAAGTTTTTAAGACTCCGGGGCTTTATGAAAATTTAAGATGAGCTTTGATTTAGCATGCATTCAAGGGGGACCTATTTCGGCAGTTTTGGTATTCCATTCTTCAGTTGCCCCTCCGAGGTTTGCAAATTATTTATAGAAAACAAAAAATTAGGAAAAGCACGACCAGTGGCGTAGCCAGGTAGTGGGTCCATGCCCCCCCCCCCCCCCCCCAACTAAAAAATATAAAATGAGAAAGGTAGCACAGGACTGATTCCCCTCTGGCTATACTCTGATGAGCTCCCATTGTGAAGTTAAGCTGGAGTTGTATCTCCTGGAACGAGCTATTTTAGGCAATTGTCAATTGTTGGTAGGCACGTGCATATTCTCCACACAGTTGCTGGTCGTAAGTAGGTACACTGTTTGCCTGGAATACCTGTCTGCGTATGCGGATGAAGATTTTGGAAGCGACAGATTCGAGTTTCCGAAGGAGCTTTCCGCTTAATAGTTTTGAGGGTTGTTTATATTAGGGGCAGGGGTTGAAAGTTTTGTTTACTTTTCACACCAACCTACACAATTTGGAATTAACCTGAGCACGCCTATAGGTGTACTTCGGGGATAAGACCTCTATGTGACCGAAATTGGAAAAACATCTCTAGGGCTTGATATAGAGTTAAAATGAAGGCTTGGGGTGCGCAATTTCACTTAACAAACTGGACTTTACTTACGTTTGCAGGCTTCTTTTCTCACCCATATCTTGGCCGCTACACTTAAGTAATTTGTAACAAGTTTTTTGTTTTTTACAGTTGTAGTGGACACCACCCGATGGTACCACGAGACGGCCGTGGTGTCGGATGATCTCAGCATCGCAGTGGGGGATCACTTTGAAGTAACGTAGGGCGGTTAAGGGTTATATCATAAAGTACTTGTACGTAGCTTCGTGACATGGTGACGTAATGTGCATCACAGATTCACAGTGCAATAAAGACATTTTCGTGAAGTGGACGCTTCAGTGGACATTCAAATTGTGTGGACTATATTGTGTGATGAGTAAATGTATTCTTTGGTATAAGTCAATGGAAAAAAAATAAAGCTGGTTTGATCTGCCTCAGCAAAGTTAGCTGTCTGTGTTTCCAAGTATTGGTTTCACTCCGAGCGACCAGATTCTCATACTTTTTATTTTGTAAAATATCCACGAGCTCTCTCGTTCCGATAAAATAGAAGAAAAAAAAATGCCTAGTTGCTGATCGTTTGCTGGACTGGATCAAACTCAGCCTTAAAATTTTGCTGAAATTTCCTGTTGCAAGTTAACCATATAGTCAACTGCGCTAGGTGCTTTTGCCATTTCGAATATTTAGCCGTACCGTTTTATATTCTGGTCAGCAGTGTAAGGATCAAAGTAGAGGTTGTGGGGTTGTGGGGAGGATGGGAACCCCATCAAGCTTGCCAGTCCTAATCAGCGGGGCTGCCTCTAATATGTAAATATAAACTGGGGAGCTCGTTCAGAGACTTTGTGTGGATACAGGAGTGAAAATTATAATTTCTATAGGTGTGGAAATACAGACTTAGATATGAATTTTCACATTTTGCTTATCTTTTGATTAGACTCCTTTCCGAAATAGATTGCTACCTACGTTGGTAATTAGGTGATACCTTAAAGCCCTTCTCGTAGTTTTGGACAATAACCTTGTTCTAGCGGTATTGCTTACGAGCTGAATGTCTATATACTGTGGACAGTGGAGGCACCTTCTGTAGAAGGAACTTACTATAGGTGAATAATTATTCCGAGTCTATTTTTTACACTTAAACTTTTTTAGAAGAATAAACATTAAATGACATCCGCTCTCATGTGCAGTGTACCAAACAACTGAAGACCACACATACCTATTTAAGTAGTAATTCTGGGTTTATGAAGTTTCACCAGTATTAAAGGCAGGGTTGGCGTCCAGTGTCCAACCCTGCTTAGCAGTAGTAGGTAACTACGGAGCACAACTATTTCCCGCGAAGTTACAAACCCTTCGGATATCGACAGTTGATTTGGATGGAAACTGGTATTACGTACGAGCCAAGAGTCCCAAAGTTTGATCAAACCTCGTTACTTATTATTTACGTCAATCAACATAAGCTAGATTCTTGTTCGAGGGGTTAACCACTCTTTGGGAATCTCGTTGGGAATCATTGGAAATCTTTAAGAAATCTCAGGGAATCTTGGAATTTTTTTGGAGTGGTTACCCCTTCGGGGTTCATCTTTCTATGAATATCGTTGGGAATCTTTGGAAATCTTTATGGAATCTCAGTGGAATCTCAAGGAATCTCTGGAGTGGTTACCCCCTCGGCTATAGATTCTTGGAGATAGTTCTGTATATATAAGCACTCGTGGCCTTGTGAAATAGTAATTATCGTTCCAGCTGTTGTGCGGCATTTGACAATTTTCTGATGCGATCAGGTAATGCATTAAGCTGTTCTCATGCGTGATTTCCGTCAATCAAGGTTGAAGTAGATATAAAATGTCCAATGATAATGCCGCTAACAAACTGGACTTAGTCACGAGAGGCTTTCCATGCCCAGCTGTCTTTTCACAGAGACCTCATATACCAAGCAAGAAATTGTCTAAGATAGACATGAACGCCAATCTCAGTGAGTATGGTTCCATGTAGTTACTACGTAACATAGAGCGTTCACGACCCCCTAACCTGGACCTGGCTAGATAGATACGGAAAAGCGACCTGCGTATGTTTGACGCGATAATAGATCTCATTTTAAAGGTATTTACAGAGGTACAGACCTCAACAGACAAATGTCCCCAAGGGCAAGCGACAGTGATGAGCTCGGAATCTAACGTTGAATAATTAAGTAAACTGAACCTATATACGCACTTCCAGACTCTAACAATCATTGCAAGGGGTTAACCACTTTAGGAATCTCGTTGGGAATCTCAGGCAATCATTGGAAATCTTCATGAAATCTAAGGGAATCTTGGAAATTTCTGAAGTAATTAATCCTTTGGGGTGCATCTTTCCCCGAATCTCGTTGAGAATCTCAGGAAATCTTTGGAAATCTTCATGCAATCTCAGGCAATCTCTGGAGTGGTTAAACCCTCGAATGATTGCCTCACGCTCCTACAGTAGCAAAGTACAGTACAGTGCTTTCAGTCTGTATCCCAAACAGGATGGAAGGCTCTTTTTTTCCGAATAATAATAATCTTCAAAAGTGGTCTCAGTATCACTATAGCGAGAAACTTGCTTCAGCCTGTCAAATCGTTTTGACACTTTGAGGTTCCCATTTTCCGAAATAAGGAATAGCAAAAGGTAGCGTGAGTGTGGACCGAGCAGGAAGGACGAATTTTCATTAGCTGGCTTTTCAATGTCTTAACTCGTAATGAATGCGTGCCCCTCTGAAGGCAAGGGGAAAGTTAAGCGATGAGTGGAGGAGGCACTTAATTTGATTGCAAGCTAATTTTATTCAACGTACGAACAACATAATAAGATGTTAAACCACTTAATTACCTGTGAGCTAAGCGATGACTGAGTAAATTATTATGCTAAGACCATGCGGGCTGGCCTTTCCGGCTCATTTCCTCTACAGTTTACTCAACCAAGCTATTTTGTTTTAGATAGGAGATAGCGGTCATTCTCCGGACACGGTGCAAAACGTGAATGTACGTAGGTACTTATCCAACTTTGAAGTCGCTCAGTTAAGCATGCAGGTGACTAATTGAGCAGAAAATCCTGTGTTGGTTTTGTTAACGCTTGTGAGTGGTTCCTTGTAATCGTTTACTGGCTGCAAGTGCTTCTGTACATGCCAAAAACAAATTGAGGATTGAGGTACCTACTGATTTTCCTATAGGTACCTGCAGGTAGTGCAGGTACCCCGTATCAAGAGACATGGGGGGGGGGGGGGGGGGGGTAAATATTTCACGAGGGGGTAACCGCTCCAGATATTTCTTGAGATTTCCAAAGATTCCCAACGATATTCATCTATATGTAGATAGATGAACCCTAAAGAGGTAACCACTCCAAAAAATTCCAAGATTCCCTGAGATTTCATAAAGATTTCCAATGATTCCCAACGAGATTCCCAAAGAGTGGTTAACCCCTCGATATTTCAGATACCTGAGGAATTTTTTTAAGAAGCTACAGTTTACACAATCTAGCTGTTTTTATTTCTTTGCTCTGGCTTCTTTATGCTCTCGCCGAGCATCACATTTTATGGTGCATCAATCGGCTCTTTTTCGTCTGGTTTTTCGAAATTTTTTAGGACAAGGGTGCAAACCTATTAGCCAGGTACCTACCTACCCATCAATTTAATTTTTCTCTGATGGGAGAAATATTAAATAATAATTATAAAATCATCGCAGTTTGCTGGCAGTTTTAATACCCACCTAATACATCAATACCCTTTTTCATTAATTAAGAACTTTCCCGTCCAATTAAAAATAACATTTTTCTTGAGTCGAGGCCGTGAGGATAATGCTGCTCATCAATTTTCATTCCCGAAAAATTCTACCGTACATTACCAATCAAAATTTGATAACTTCTTTCGCTAGTTTCATTAAACAGGTCCCTTCATTTAACAGCCTGACGTATCACGATTTATTTATTCGCAGTAAAGGGATTTCACTATGTCTAATATTCATTAGGTATTCTAGGTATATACCTGGTTAGGTACGTAAATGCCTTTTTCATTCAAACCTCCATCAGAAGAATTTTATGATACGGGTGCATGTAACTTTTTAATATCTACTGGTTATCCAGGCGTTCTACAAACAAAAACTTGTGGAAACAAACGTAAGGTATACGCTTAGTCCCCCCAATTCGACAAGACGATACACTAATCATTATGAGGGGCAGGTGCACCTCCTCCCACCATTTGTCTTTCTAGTACCTTCTCTTTCTGCAACACATCCATCTCCCACAGCCCAAGTGTCACGCCCACGCCTCCAACTTTTTCTACTTTCGAGTGGTCTAGGATCTCCACGCGCATCTTGTATGATAGTAAATTCAGACTTATCGAAGGGTTGATAGGCTCCAGATATGTGAATTGTCGTTGCCAAACTCTTTTAGATCATTGTGACCCTTCTTCTCAAGTCTACTTCTGGTTCTGTACAAAAAATAATTTTGGGAACCCTGTGTTTTTTTGAAAACAATGTGTGAAGTTACTGTCATCCAAGATGCGCGTGGAGTATAGATGACTGTCTTCATATAGTGGAACCTCTGATATGTTCAGCATGTCAAATGAAATACACATCGAGGTTCTGATGGTTCGTAACCCACTTAAAACTGTCGGTCCTTATCGCATGGCCAAGTGCTTGACTCTTGTACTGCGGTCTTAGCCTAAGAAATTTCTTTAACTCAGTGATGCACCCAAGATGCTCAAACAACTTAGATACCACCGTCTAACCTACTTAGATACAATAGACTCCGTGCTAAGCTCGTTGCTAAGGTAAAGTTGGGAGTGCGAAACCTTTCTCTCCCCGTGTCAGGAAGGAAAAGAAGTTGAAAGCAAAGTTTTGAGTCAATATCAACTCTGGAAACTCGGCACCGTTAGCGTATGTCTATGTCGGAACCCATTTGTACATTCTTTTATCATTTTTCAGCATATGAAGTTGCTACTCCACTTGTGGTAAGTGTCACGTCATAATATTTTCATCTGTATGTTTACTCCAGGAAGCGTCTCTTCCATAGATTCCTTGAAATTCCATTGAAATTCCATAAAGATTTCCAAAGATTCCAAACGATATTTATAGAAAGATGAACCCCGAAGGGGTAACCACTCCAAAAAATTCCAAGATTCCCTGAGATTTCATAAAGATTTCCAATGATTCCCAACGAGATTCCCAATGAGTGGTTAACCCCTCGGTATAGTCTATAATGGTATTAGGTTTAACAAACTAATGACGCATTTTATTCAACAGATTTATCACAAGTGCAGCTACAATTTTTTGTGTGTCGTACGTCGTACCTATATTAAAAACAGTTCAATAGTCAGGAGACATCTCTAGAAATTATAGTATAGCCAAATGGTCTAACTAGCAGGGTCATTTTGTCAAATTGGACGGTTTCCCACCTGACTGAGCAATTGAGCTTTACTAATTACTGAACTTGGGCAATCAAGACCATCCCTTGGGGTGCAGAGGTGAGATGGAGACGTCCTCGCCCTATATACGTATTACTTCAGCTTCTCGATCAAATTATTATTCTTACTCCGAAATCCTGGAATTTCGAATTTCTGTCTTTGAACAAATTCGAACACACTAACTTTTATTCCACATGAAGTCAGCACCTATAGGAGAAAGGTATCAGAAACGCGCTTGGAGAATATGCTTAGAATACGCCCAAAAATTCACAAATCACTGATATCTTCCCCTTAGAAAAAAGTTGAGAAAGCCGTAAGCCGACAGCAGTCGTTCAAGGCAAACTCGCGGTCCAAGTTTCAAATTTATGAGGAAGGACGTCGGGCGGAGAGTCCCGCGTCCCGCGCCCCGCGCGCACGTACGGCATAACGACATTCCAAAACAATAAGGCGCGCTGTCGCTGACTTACACCATCTGCTCACTAACAACTGTTTGACCTTTTAACTTTTACCTTTTTATTTTGGAAAAAGAAATACTAAATTCGTAAGTCTTCCATTTTATTTACAAAACGCTGCAACCACCATAAAGTACCCCGTCCACTTAGCAGCGCCAAGTCCAGGAAAAGTGAGGTAAGTACTGAGTACCTACAGCATGCGCCGAGCCGTGGGAGACATGAGCGTGGAACGAGCGAGATCCCGCGGAGCCGTAACCCACTTTTTCGTGGAACGACGCGGTTGGGTTGAAGGGGGTAGGTACTTTAGTGATTATCACGATTTTAAAATAACTCATAGCAAGTTATAGAATCTCAAAGGTTCGATTATGGTATTTTCTCGATCATACGGTCAAACAAAAGGTCCATTTTAAATGAAACATAGTATTCATGATATTGCTCTGTTTACCTCAAGTA
The DNA here is from genome assembly GCA_950004255.1 of Mesopsocus fuscifrons. NCBI lineage: Eukaryota > Metazoa > Arthropoda > Insecta > Psocodea > Mesopsocidae > Mesopsocus > Mesopsocus fuscifrons. The sequence continues at coordinate 18,397,510 of OX465373.1, read as the reverse complement.
AGCGAGAAATGTGATAATAACCCATAAAAATCTATATCCATTGTTAAAACTGAGTTAGGAAAAGTTCTGAAGTAGCTATAAATCATTTCAATAAACTTGTTTCTATATTTTCTACTCTCCAAAGGCATCAATGTTTTGAATGCTGTTGGTTGGCTTCTACGAAATTAGAGCGCACTATGCTCACCGTAACGGCTTCGATAGCCGAGTGGACTAAATGGTCGACTTTTGAGGAGCAGTGAGAGCCGGGTCACACCGGTTCGATCCCGATCCTACCAAAAAGTTTTTCTGCTCGGCATTCACCTCTGATATGTTCAGCATGTCAAGTGAAATGTATATCGAGGCTGTGGTGGTTCGGAACCCACCTAAAACTGTAGGTCCCCATCGTTTACTCGATGGCTGGGGAGCTGGTATTTGGTAGCGCTGCCAGCTGAGCACAATGGATAGTTCTTGAAAACGGTCTAGTTGCTGGGCTTGTCCCCCCCCCAACCCTCTGCTAATAATAATAAATGCTCACCGTATAACTGAAACAAAGGCAAGAGTACTTCTTTACCACAACTATATATATATTTCGGTTGCAATGAAGTCGGGCGAAATATTGCACCGGCACTTGTCTGCTTGGAATAAGCCGGAAAAGAGGTGGCTGTTAAGAGGGAATGTGACGGCACTCGAGATCAAGTGTCCCTATTTCCCCTATTTCCACTGTGATTGCAGCAGACGACACCACGACTGAAAGAGGGGATCCATAATGCATGAAGAGGGGCTCCTCTGCCGTTCGAAGCAAACACAAATAATTATTTTCCCTCCGAATATCTGAAATTCAAAACTGAAACTTGATTTTCTTCTCCGGTGAGACTTTCCTGGTAAATCAAGCTCCCTCTTATATTACCTGATATATGCTGATGCTATGCTATACTTTCCCCCTTGGTTGTAATTTGTAAGCACCTCCTCAATTTATAACCTATTTGTCTGATTGAAAACTTAAGCGCTGCTGAGGCCGTGGTTAATATAAAATTATCTGATTCAGGTAGATCCCTACTTCCGTTGATAGACTCCTCAGGTTCGGTAACGGACAAACGAAAATTTGGTTAAAGCGAATAGGTATAGCTACACCTACTTTTGGATTATCTGTTGATAGCTTTCATGCATCTTCAGAGTGTAGTTGGAGGCCATTACTAAACCTCTAATTGTGGATGAAAATATGTCTACTAATTTCTCCCTGCTCGGTTTCAAATACAATACCTACAGCAGTTATATTCACACAAGTAATAAGCAATTACATACGTATAGGTACCTACGTTGATAACAGAAACCTTTTCTATAGTTGGAGTATGATAATGGAAAAAGGCATCCAACTGCAGTTCTCAATTTTCAAAATTTTCCCTTGCCTGGGAAGGTATAGAGCGATTTGTAAAATGAAAGAGCCACGAAACCACAGCTGCATGGGACTCCCGAATGGCATAACCCAAAAATAATATAAGCCAGCGTGAACCAACCCGGCGGGATCTAATAAAAACTCTGCTGGAGAAATTGATACAAAACTTTCTTTTTCAAAGTATATAAAAATAATTTTATGTTTTCTTTCCCTCGGTTGGAGGGGCACAAATGAAAGAAGTTTCGTGCATGGAATATTTTGGACCAAAATTGCTGCTGCAGGATTTTCTACTGACCACCAGAGGGTTTGCATTGGGGTGTCTGAATTGCAGTAGGTCTATTCGTCATTTTTCTACTTAGCAAGACCTGCTATAAGGCCGTACCTACGTCTCAATTCTTCCAATCCCTGTGTAGCCATGCGTGTAGGCGATTTTTCAGTCTCACCGATGAAGTGGGCGTTGGCATTAAAGAAAAGAAATAAGAAGTAAGGTAAGGTACAGGTACAGCTAAGGTTTTTGCGAATAATCAAACCTGAGGTAAGGTTCTTGATAAGAAAGAAGGGTCATTCTCAACAAACAAAAAATTGACGTAACATTTGTGAAACACAGTTTACTTAATTTCTTCACTATCACTTTCATAAAATTCACGTAGGTACGTAGCCTGCAAGTTTCAAAGACTCCCACGTTGCACAGACCACATGAGAAATAGCCTGAATAATTCCAAAAATTACGGCGAGAAAAATACGATAATGAACATCCCCCATTTGATCGAAAACCGGTTTGTCCCTCAGGACATTTTCCAAAATGAATCCAACAGCAATCGAAATCAAAACGCATCCCTCGAGAGCTATTATCAGGCGTAGCAGACCATCCAAGTCATTTTCCGTGAAGGCGGCAATCATTTTCAGCATATGGATCATTACGGAACCGTACACAGCGCCTGTCACTATTTGGTTGACGACTGAACTTCCAGGAAAACCACAGCTAAGGCAGCCAATATTTACAAGTAGAAAACCAACAATCAGAGAGAAAACGAGCTCTAAAAAATTAATTATAGCTGATGGTGTCACGTATTCACCCAACTTTAGAACCATTTTGTAAACGTAAAAAAAATATAAAATCCTCAACAGTCAATGAAACAACAAAAGTTATCCCGCCAAAAGTTTTAAAAAGTTTTCGCGCTAAATTTTTTATCAACTTTTTTTAAAAAATTATTAATATAAAAATTTATAAAAATAAAGAAATATTTAAAATTTATTTATTTATTTAAATTTATAAACTGAAAAACTTTAAAAAAATAACTAAATTTATGTCTGTCATGGTGGTCACGCTGAGACGCCGACCTCAGTTTCCGCCATGCTGTGCGCCATGCGGTCGATCGATACGGGACACAGACGCTGTGATTTAAAATCAAGATACTTCCTTCCTTCCTCGTTTGCTGGCGTTTATGTAGTTTTATTGTAGTGCTCTTGAAAATTTGAACGTTATGAGTTCGACGATGCCGTCTACAAAGTGTGAGGACAGCCCACTTGCTGGTAAGTTTCGATGACGCCTTGAGTGAATGCGCCTACTTTCAAGTATGGGCGTAGTACGGTAAGAAAAACGCCCCTGGGATTTGGTAATTTATTATCCTGGTATTCTGGTCTATATTTATGTCTATATCTATCTATTTTAGAGGAGTAGGCTTGCGTGCTAATAGTGAGGGAAATTTGGCTAACGATTTTAGGGTCAAACGCAAACACCTGTTCTTAGCAACCATCTTCGGTAATAAAATCTAATCTAGAGGTGTTGCGAGTCACTGAGCACTGCATTTTTAACAACCGGACAGTAGGCACTAGGTAAGGTACATACTGATCTGACATAGGAAGGAGTTCCAATGAATAAAGATTTCGTTTCTTTATATTTATTTCAAGTTTCGGATAAGGTGTACTCATCGCACTTCCGCCGATACTTGCTTCCGATTGTCGCACGACACTGCGACTACTTCGGAATGTACTTCTTACTTGTTCCCAATGAGGCAATAATAGATTTCTTGGCTCGTTGACTGGCGGATGGGGTTCGAATTTTCATTTTCCACAATGATTCCCCGAAGTATAGCGGCGGCTCACTCTGCCGCTTGGTGCACCTAAGCTAAGTACATAAGGTGCAATGACCTGGAGTAGGTACCGTTGTGTACAATGTAGTGAAATGCCCTTAGGGCGAGCGGGAGACCTACCTATGCCTAATAATGTTCATAGGTATGAACATCTGCTTACACCCCTGTGATTTACCTCTAGCGGCGGCTCACTCTGCCGCTTGGTGCACCGGGAAGTGCGATGAGTAGACCTTTACCCAAGTTTCTTTCTCCACCCTTCCGCTGCTACTTTTCGTAAAATAAAAATTGAAGTGAGTCAGCAGGAGGCAAAAATAGATTTTTAAAGTTGTCAGCAAAAAGTGGCCAGTAAAATACACCTTATTCGCCCTTTAATATGAGTAGAAAATCAATAAGGCGGGACCTTCTGACTAGATTACTAGGTAAACATGGTACTGATTGGAACTTATAAGTTGCAGTACCGCAGTTACCTACCTACGCGTAGGTATTCTCACCTCGATATTCCCAATATTGATAATGTGACATTTGCCAATAAACTTGCAAATTTTGAAACTTCTTAGGGTGCGTCCCACCATGCCCAGTTAAAATTTAACTCCTATGTTTACCATGTTAAATTTAACTTATTTAACTTTTGAGTTAAATTTAACATTGTAAATCTCCAGTTAAATTTTAACTGGGCATGGTGGGACGCACCCTTAGTAAATAAATTGAGTTAGTATCTAGAGGTTGACATTCATTAATTGGCCTGTATGGGATCCATCAACATAAAAATTAGTGTGACTGGAGCCCTGGAGCGATGGATATAAAAATATATTAGTGCATGAGACGGTAAGAGCAGGGACATGGGCCCGGCGGCCGTCGGCCGTCAGTTGAACTGTTGCCATCGCGCGCGCCGGTCGCGTATACCCGCCGCTTGCTTCTCTGTTTTCATGTGTAAAGTTGCTTTCCTGAGTTTCCTGTACTGTTGAAAAGAAGAAGTGTAAGCAAATATCACGGTGCTTTGGGGGTGCGAGGTGTGAGGAGTTGCAAAAAAAAAAAAAGTCGCTTCCACGACCAACGGTTGGTTGACTCTAGTCCCTAAAAAAAACTATCACTTCATAGAGTCCTAGAGTATACCCTTTGCTGTCCGTGCAGTCCTTTTTTGCTAATTTTTTTCTGCCCATTTTTTGAGGAAACTGTATTAGGTATATGAATTGATCTTTTGCGGGCGTAATTTTTACACAATCCAAATTCGGATGAAAAATGACCCAATCATTTTTTCCTTTTGAAAATGGAAACAAAGTTTTGTTTCCGGAAATAAGGACTTTTGAAATTTCCGCGCTGCCCATCACTGTATCGAACTACGGTCGAAAATTTAGTCAGTAACAAATCTCTTCAAAATTACTTGGTCGTAGCTTAGCGAACTTGGTTCTGACGTTATAAAGGCGTTTTATATGTATACAGCAGTTTCCTTAAAAAAAATCCGACCAAAAACACTCCGTGTAAAAAACGCAGCCAAGTTTATAACCCTCCAAAAATTAGCCTAACTCAACAGCCCTTAAAAGGGTTTGATATAAAAAATGTTGGCCAAGTTCTCCACATTCCCGCTATCACTCAGTCCCCAAAATTAGTGATATCACTTATTACAGGGCCAAGTCCTTGGCGCAAATCACGTAAGCGTCACAGCCGGTCATAGACACAGACTAAGGTTGGATGGGGGCTGCGGTCCGGGGGTATTGGAAAGCAGGTATATGACAAACTATGTCGCCAACATCCTTGTGATTCGCGCCAAAGACTTGGCCCTGTAATAAGTGATATCACTAATTTTGGGGACTGAGTGATAGCGGGAATGTGGAGAACTTGGCCAACATTTTTTATATCAAACCCTTTTAAGGGCTGTTGAGTTAGGCTAATTTTTGGAGGGTTATAAACTTGGCTGCGTTTTTTACACGGAGTGTTTTTGGTCGGATATCATATAATTGTGGTGGTGGTGGTTCAATAGTTTCTACCAGTAGGTAAAACATCAATTGGCTGTTGAATGGACTCAAGTTTTCTTGCCATACCTGGCAAGTACCTACCAATACCTGAAAACCAGTTCCCTGTCAACCATACAAAAATTACCAATCTCATACCTGAAATACCTGAAAAGTACCTACTCGTACCTGAAAATGAGTTCCCTGTCGAATCTCCACAAATTACCTTCCCATACCTGAAATGTACCTAATCGTACCTGAAAACAAGTTGACTGTCGAATGGAGTCAAAATACCTTGCCATACCTGGAAAGTACCTCCCAGTACCTGAAAACCAGTTCCCTGTCAAATCTACGCAAATTATTATCCCGTACCTGAAATGTACCTACTCGTACCTGAAAGTAAGTTGCCTGGCGAATCTACACAAATTACCTGGAAGGACAAGAAGCAGGAGGCAGTATTTGTTTTGTAAATATCTGCCATAAGTTAGTATGGGAACTTTGAATCGAACCTGAACCTATAATACTGTAGGTACTTCGGGTTTGCGATTTTTCTGGGTGTTTTGGGGATGGTACCTACAAGTGTGCCGAGTTTCAGCTCTATCGTACCGCTGGAACATGCTTATAATTTGTATAGGTGAGTGAGTGAGTCAGTCAGTCAGTCAGTGAGTGACCCTCAAAAACAGCTAAGTTTGGGATGTCACTGCTCAGGTACGGTTGGACGTAGAAATTTGAAATTTAATTTTGGAGGTCCCGTGGGACCCTACTACAGGAGAAGGGTACCCACTATTCGAGCCACGCCCCCTTGCCTCCTGTAGAGAGGCACGAAAAGTGCACAACTCTGGTTCCTGTATAACATGCTGGCAGTGCTCGAGGCTTTGTCGCGCTTTCTTTTTCTTTAAAACTTGGCTGCATGCACTGCCGTGCATGTTGATGACAAATACAAACCATTATGGTCCCACTTTTACCATTATAAAAATAAAGTAATCCTATATTTTTCCTATTTCAGACCAAGACGATGGTTGTAACGGGGACCACTGGCTGAAAACAAATTGCTCTGTCCCTTTCAGCATGCAGAGGAAATTGTTCGCTCTTCTCAAAGACTTTCCAGATGGCATTCCCATCTCAAAGCTTCAGGAGTATTTCCAGGACAAGTTTGGCACAAACATTGATGTTTACCAATACGAGGCTTACAGCGTCGTTCAGTTGGTGACATCACTGCCAAATATTTTTCGGTAAGTGGGTTTTTAAATATTCCCACCTAAGGAGCAATTTAAAGTAAAATAGAATGTTTATGGTTTAGTTTCCTGTGTTATCCTTCTGGAAAGTAACGTTGCCGTTGGTGCAGAGCAAAGGTAATTTTTATGGCTAACTACACGTCTATACTGGACTTTACCAACTTGTGAAAGCCACACTAAGTCGACAGTAATTTGTATCCGATATTTCCAACCATGCCTGAGTAGGAGTAATATAGTGACAGCTTTGACTTTGTCCACAACCGTTATTTTAAATTATCAACTCCTTTGACCAATTCAGAAAATATTTTAAGTGGCAGAATTTGAATTTCCTAGTTACCCCACTGGGGAATGCTTCCCACCGAATTGGTGTGATGCTGTTTTGTATCGTCGACACCTTCGTACAGATTTCTTGGGACACACTCGTGCAGTGAATATGAGCGTCAGTTGTCTTGAAAAAGCAAATTTTCCCTCACCCAGAAAATGATTGTTCTTATGAGGTCTCCCGTCTGCGTCACCGCACTGGTAGAGTTGAGTGGCTTGGGATAATCGTAGCAAATTATCATTTCAGACAAGTCAATATCCCGGAAGAAAACATGGTTTTGTTTTGTGCCCAATCCCCTGTTGGGGAGGCAGAGAAACTTCTTCGGAATCGGAGCACAGACTGGACGCCCTCTCATGTCAAGGAGAATGTTAAAAGACTTCTTTTAAAAGCCAAAGAAAGTAATCCTGATCTAGGAGGCATCTATTTCGATGAATTCGTCATGGAATATGAGGTACTATACAACTGTGGATAAGGCTGGATCTCATATCTATGGATATCATTCTATGAAGAATTATGCCGGATTATACATATGCTATTTGTTTACGTTTTTTCAACCGACTGTTGGAAATGTTATGTAATTTGCCTTTTTAACGTCATTTTTTTTTTAACGCGCGACGTTCAGAAAACATATGCGCCGATGAGTTGGTTGTTACATTTTTTTGGCCGAAGCCAATACATCCATGTCTGAAGCGGAAAATTTTTCCGTTCCGCCGGGATTCGAACCCGGACCTCACAGGACACAAAGCGGACCCCTTGACCACTCGGCCACTGAGAGGCACTTAACGTCAAAATGTTGTGTTATATGATATCATTCATGATTGTACGATCGAGTATTTTGTCAACAAAAATTTGTCCAAATTACTTACTTGAACGTAAAATCACAATTTGGATGTTAAAAATAGGTACATACTATATTTCAGAACAGATCAATCTCCACCAGTGTCCTCAAAAAATGGTCAGAAAAACGAAAACAGTATACCTACTCCGTCTTAAACTGCAGCGAAATTCCAGATTCTCCCTTTTTAAGTTGTTGATGAGGATGGTGATACCCAGCCGAAGTGTTATTTATGACGAGTGTGACGACCAGTTCTCAGTTGTTTTTAGAAGAAAATATCCGCAATAGTCAGTTAAGATTTTGGCCAAACTTATAGTGGTCGTCTACAAAACTGTTTTTACGGCATCACCAGCACCGCCCTCTATGTGATAACTTGTAAACCGACTTGTGGCTGGTGAGCTAGCATAGTAGTAGTAGTAATGGGCTTGTTAATCTACCCACTAGCTATTGTAAATAAGATAAAATATTTCGCTTTTAGAAAACCTACTCTGCATTTTTGGACCTGCAGATGTATGGCATGTCGTCCCTCGAACAGTTCGTGCGGAAGCACAAGGGAACTCTTTTAGACACTACATTGGTTAACGACAGAACAGTGCTTGTTCCACCTCCTATGGAAGAAGAGATCGAACTGAAATGTGACAAGCAGTGGGACCTCTTTGAACTTCACAAGGTACTACATTTTTCTTAACTGCTAAGACGTAGGTGTACTCATTTTTATTTTCACACCTTGTGCAAAGTAGGTTTATGGGCAGAGGAAGTTATGCCATCATACGAAAACTCACTGTGGAGATTTTGGGTTTCCCATGATCCTGGAGGTCTACCGAGTTCATAAATGTAGTTTTTATACAATGTGTATATACTCTTGTGGTGTAAATTGGTAAATAAAGATTGCAAATTGTATATTTCAGTTAAGTCGCGATAGGTTTCCTGAGGACTGCGTACCGCCGCACGAGTTTTTGCCTCCCCTAGACTTGAAGACAGAGTTCCCAGTCGGAAAAACAATCGCCGCCATTATTCCCTGTGCAGTCAGCTGTGATCATTTCTACATCTCTCTCAAGAAGAACTACCTCGATCTACAAGAAATGATGGACAACATGACGTGAGTGCCTACTTTTCTTTATATTAAAACGCCTGGTTATCCAGTTAATTTTCAAATTGAGAAATTCCTCTAAACTATAAACAACATTTTCAAGCAAATAATATTTTAGCAATTTTTTAAATATTGTTCAACTTTCTTCAGATTTGATATTTGATGTCAACAGGGTGAGCGTTATATATACAGCTATCCCGATACAATATCAGGTAAAAAGATTTTAGTCTTTATTCCGGAGTTCTGTTTTTTCAGTGAATTCTACAGTTTCCATGACAAAAACAGTGCGACTAAAATGCCGAACTGGGTGTCTGTGAGTGGTGTGTTCGCTGCCACCTACTACCGTGACGAGGGCTGGCAGCGCGTTCAGATCGAGAAACCAATCTCTCAACATGTTATGCAGTGCTACTACGTGGACCACGGCTACCGCTGGAACCTCAAGAAAGAGAACATTCGTTACCTGCATAAAGATTTCGCACACATGCCGCAGCAGGCGGTGTATGCACGGCTGCACCAGGCAGACCCCACTGGGCCCTTGTGGTCACTTGAGGCCAATAAACGGCTGTATGATTTAACCGAAGGGCAGCACATAACTGCGACGGTTATTGAGTGTGAGCCCGAGGTTAGTTCCTGTTACCTACATTTTTTTATGGTTCAGAAATGGCGTACTATGGGCGTCTACGCAGTCTTGATTCTTTAGGTTTTTACTGCATATTTTATGAGGACAATATTGGATATTTAAATATTCTGAAATATAAGTAATATGTCTTGCTGACGGTCGAAATTATCATGCTCTTCGGTGATTTTATGATCGGTTAATTTCGGCCGAATTTTTTGTTGACAAAATTCTCTCGATCCTAAAATGACCATACAGCCTGTTAATTTCGGCCGTTAAAAAGAATATTATATTTCAGAACATTTAAATATCCAATAGTTTCCTCATAAAGTGTGCAGAAAAAACCTAAACAAATACTGAATTTATGCTGGATACCCCAGAACAATTTTCCAAAATTTACCCATGAAATATGTCCTCAACAACCATTAATAGGAGTCCAGTGTGTTTTGTCAAATTATTCCCAGTCCCTGGTTTCGGAAATTGAAAATAGTATGTCAGACCAAAGAACAACCGAAGTTTCGTAGGGAAGGTGACAGAAGTACTTTACGGTTGGAAACACAAACAGGTCTGGTATCTGACATGGACAATGTTTGGTTTCAGATTGGAAAGGTGACGGTTTCCCTGATGCGGGAGGGGAAAGATATTCTGGACATCCTTGTGGAAGAAGGACTCGCCAGGAGGCTGCAGCCACTTGGAGACCTGGAAGACTCTGATACTGTAAGCTCTCTGAAACGTTTTTTTCTTGCAATATTTGGAGTAATCTGGACATTGAGTAAGCTACAGATCTAAAATAAGCTAGCGTATTTTTCCTGTGGCCCAAACCTGACTTACGTGCTCTCTAAGAATGGGTATGAAAAAACAGCTAGAAATGGTAGGTAACATATCAAGCAAAATAGTTGATTTGCAATTGAGCGAATGCGCAAACTGCCACCTCCCGCTTGTCGACCATTGTCCGCGGCTCCAGTTGGCTCAGTGTATTGTAAGGCTGAAAACTGATGTCATTCAATCCCCCTTAGTCAACACATGCGTTCTCATTTGAGTAATTAGTTTAGGTGACAGATGTCAAGATGCCCCAATATTTGGAACCAGTGGTCGTTTTCATGCTTATTTTTTGGACTCCAAAACAAAGCCGTCCTTTTTATTTTAGGATAATGTGGTCTTCGAGATGGATGAGGCGACCGAGATGTACAACCCTGATGATGAGAAAGTCGAGCTGCAAACACCGGCCAGTCTCTTCAACACTGATGAGATAGTGGAGCTGCAAACACCGGCCAGCCTCATGGAGACCCTACCAGAAATCCCGAACCCCCAGCCATGCCCTCCCGAAAATAGAGCTTTATCTTCACTTCCAGTAACCAGTCCACCTCCCCGATCGCCTTCTGTACCCCCTTATATGGTTTCTCGTCAAACTGGAGAAATGCCCCAGGTATCTTTCTCCGCTCCTCCTCCTTCATTGCCAATGGTCATACCTCTGGCAACTCGCATCCCATTGTTCTCACCTACTCCTCGTGCCACGTTTCCGTACTGGACTCCTCCCCGTGCCACGTCTCCATACGCGACTCCTCCCCGTGCCACGTCTCCATACGCGACTCCTCCCCGTGCCACGTCTCCATACGCGACTCCTCCCCGTGCCACGTCTCCATACTCGACTCCTTCCCGTGCTACGTCTCCGTTCTTCACTCCTCCCTCTTCAGCCATGTCTTCGTACTCAACTGCTCCTTCTCACGCTACCTCTCCGTTGTCGACCCCGCCTCGACAGGGTTCCCCACCGAGCATTGGACCTCCCCCGTTAATGGCATTTCCAGTGCCACCCCCTCAGCAGATACCTGCTCGACCCCGGCAGCAAGTAGCCTACCCGGCGCCGCTCCTGCCTCATTATTTGTTTCCCTCCGTTGCGCCTCCACCCGGGTTCGAAACGTTCAGGCCTACACAAACTCCCAACTATTTGGTCAACACTCCATACCACCAGGTATGTTTTTTTTAAGTATAACGTTTTAATAACATCAGAAGCTATTGCCAAAAACCACTCGCAACAGTTTCCACGGAAAAACCATTTAAGTATTTGTGTACAAAAATGTACAGTTTTAATTTTACTGTTCGCTTACTTTTTTAGGCGTTACAAGATAGCCGGTTAGCAGCCGTCGTCTCCTCCAGCTTAATGATGATGGCGGCGAGCGCTTTTGCCCATCCTTACGTGAGCCCTGTTCCTGAATACTTCGGCCCTTACGGTTATTCATTACCGGCTCCGCAATATATGCCGCCTTCTTTCCAGTACACATCCCCGTCATGTTCAGAATCACCGGCAGCACAGACCCATCCTAGGACGGACCAGGATATATCCAGTTCGGAACATTCCCTCGTGGGGACTTCAAGCTCCGCACGATCGCTTATTCAGTCAGCTTCGGATCTTCCAAGTTCCTCCAGTGTGGAAGGCCCGCTCCAGGCTGTACCGTTATCAGACGCGTTCGTTGCACGATCGCTTATTCAGTCAGCTTCGGATCTTCCAAGTTCCTCCAGTGTGGAAGGTCCGCTCCAGGCTGTACCGTTATCGGACGCGTTAGTTGCACGATCGCTTATTCAGTCAGCTTCGGATCTTCCAAGTTCCTCCAGTGTGGAAGGTCCGCTCCAGGCTGTACCGTTATCAGACGCGTTCGTTGCACGATCGCTTATTCAGTCAGCTTCGGATCTTCCAAGTTCCTCCAGTGTGGAAGGTCCGCTCCAGGCTGTACCGTTATCGGACGCGTTAGTTGCACGATCGCTTATTCAGTCAGCTTCGGATCTTCCATGTTCCTCCAGTGTGGAAGGTCCGCTCCAGGCTGTACCGTCATCAGACGCGTTGGTTACACCAACCGAGTTCAGTGCTCCCAATTTGGAGCCTGGAGCAGAAGCGCGTTCTTCAGTGACTGAGGCGTGTGGAGGCATTGAGGGACCATGGATACCCTTGGTCCCTCCCCCGGGATTTGAAGATCCCGAAGAGGTTATACAGCGGCCGAGGCCTCGGCGTCAATTTCAGTTTGAGGGACAAGTTTTATCACTGAAAGAAATGTCCGAAGCTCTGAAAGACAAGCCAATGCGTTCGCAAGGGGGCCCTCGTTCCTCCACCTCATATATTAGGAAGGAAATATCGTCCACCTCCCGAGACAAGTAAGTTGTCTTTATGCTTGAAATATTTAGAGTTCAAACTAGAAGGCAGGGGGGATTTCTCCGGGAATTTAAGGTGGAATACACGTATTTGGTTCGCAATGCTACGTACTTCAAGCCCTACTCCGAAGATACAGGGCGAGTGAAAAGTGTTTCTAGGGGGATGTAAACCTGAGACTCTTTGTCGTGAGGTAGTGTTGTATTTTTGCATGAAATGGAGTAATAAGCCCACAGGAGCGGTTTTAAACAGTCGACTACCAGTTCACATGTTTTTTTGACAGATCGCGAAAACACAACACTACCTCACGCGAAATATTTTTTTGTAACGTTTCGGACTAAAACAGTATGATTTTATCGTCACATTTAGAAGAAAAGCTTGATAAATGTTTGTAATATTTACCGCCGCCATGTTACATGTTGACAATTTTTATTTCACTTATGGAAGTGGGTAATTGCAACACCATTTCTCTACTTTTTCTCCTGTAAAAGCTAAACATAGTGTCATACTTTCACTCGTTCGTTTCGCGTTCGAATATCACACTATGTTTCGCTTTTAGTGTAGACACAGCCAATACAATATTGCAATTACCAGTCTCCGGCAGCACTGATATGTAAACATTAGTTTTGTCGAATATTTACTTTCGCACAGTGGTTTTGATGGAGTTCGTCGAGAATGTATGGTGGCCCTTAAAGTGGAAAAAAATTATAAAAAACTACATCTTACAAGCAAAGTATTCTGGGGACTGCATAGAGATAAATTACAGAAATCTCTCTTTATGACAACAGTCAAAGGACCATGTCAATTTGGTTGCTGTAGAGTTTGCTGTAGAGAGGATTTTATAATGAGTGAAAATAAGCTTTGTCATGGGTGTAGTTTCTAAGAGGAATTTTTACACTCGAAAACAAGACGCAGTAGACCGCATAGTGTTGTTCCCAAAATACACGTGTACTTCTCGACCATTTACACAGAAGGGATTGTCGATCAAACCAGTTTGCTGTTATATTTAATTGAAATTTGTTTAATTTAAAGACGAGTGGGCAGCAGGGACTGCGAAGTAGTAGAGGTGTCTGTGGGTGGACACAATCTGCATAAGGTGTTGCTAAGAGAGAGGCCGTACTTGATCGTTGAGGAGGTCACCCAAAAAATGACGCCCATTCTAGACCGCGCTACACTGTTGGAGTGCATCACCAAGCTAGACTTAGGACACTACGAAGAGCGCTTGCTGTCTCGGCGAGACAGCAACTTGGTTTACACAACTTTGCGGTCGTAAGTTTTTACCTATATCGGCTGTAGTTGAGCTAGGCTAGAAAGCCAGGCCACTTTGTCCTAAACAGTGAATTTCTCTTGCATTCATTTTGTAGCGAAGTATCGATGTAAAATGAACATTGACTCAGAACTCTCCAACACTATAAGTCTACATCGTGTACACGATGGCCGAGGGATAGATGCTTTGTAGTGCTGGATAATGGAACACAGTGGATAGTTTTTGAAATTTTCTAGTCTAGTTGTCAAGCTACTCACCTTATCCCTCTTTTAGCTAGCTACATGAACTCCTGTTTGTCGGTAATGACATTACGTGCATTTATTTTCAGAGAAGGCATCGTTGACGCGCTTGCTGAAGTGCATCTGATGCCGCTGGAAGAGTTCGGCCGCTTCCTCTATGTTGTGGGTGTGAAGCCTCCGAAGGGAATAGAGGTAAGTGTGTCACAATCAGTAATGGGCTGTACGAAAATCTCCCAAGTCCTTATTTCCATTTTCGCAAAGAAAAAAAGTTAAAATAAAAAAAATTTCATCTCAGATGAAATGAACCGATTTAGGACTGCGTAAAGTTGCGCCGTTATGAATAAAACAAAATCATAAAAGAATCACACAAAAGCGAGAAAGATAAGTGCAACTTGCAGTAAGCTGCTTTCACCGTATTTCCCTTATTTCCGGAAATTCCCGGGCCAAAATTTTATTTCTGAAAATAGCCCATCACTGGTCACAATAAGTACTTGACAGCCCAATTATGTAATTTACGAGTCTTGAGAATGTGTTTGTCTATGATGTCTATGAAGCATCATGGTATCATAATGGGACTAAAATAGTGACGTGAGTTTGCAAACTTAAACTCCGGCGGGCCGAGATTTTTTCATTTATCGGGGGTAATGGACAATGAGACAAGTGTGTCCCTGGAACTGCAGGTCCCCACAAAAGTTTGGGACCTTTCATGCCCGTAGCTTGAACGCATTTTGGAGAGCACAAAGAATGTACTAGTACCCTGCTGAAACAGTGACAAAATTTGCCAGTATTTTTTGTTTTATTTTGTCTCTGTTTACCAATTTGTGTTTTTTTTTCCAGTCGTTCCTATTCCAGAACGTCAGGCTGACTGATATTTATCCTGAGGGAGATGATGACTGCCGTTTGCTGGGGGCTTATGTAATTCATGATAGTGTACTGGATGAGAAAAAACAGCTTGCAGCCCTGAATTGAATTCGGATGTGAATAAGGACACACTCGTGAGACTGAGTTTTGTTGTGATGAATCGAGCATTATTTCGATTTAGTTTTTAAACCGCAGATCTGCACCATTTTAAAAAGCATATACACGTATGTGGGTATTAAGAGAAGGAATGACAAAAAAACGTTGTATGTTAGCGATGGAGCACCTAAACGTGAATCAGAACATTGTGAGTTCGATTCCCGCTTATCCTGTGGTGTTTCCATTTTTCTATCTTACATATTTAGGATAAGACTTATAATGTGTTCCTTTTAACTTTCATTTTGGTTTGCAGCAGCAGTTGTAATTGCAACTATTTGCGCATTCGCTGACTGTACTTGTGCGACGATGCGTTGCACATAATTATTTTATTTATGTCAGTTCAGTGAATTGTGAAAGTTGTCTCACGCTGTTGTTGTGTGATCTGAGTACAGGGTAGTGAAACGTGACTGCCATTACTATTTTTTTATTTTTCCTATTAGATATACTTTCTGGGTTTAACTGTACTATTGTGGCTTTTACTTGGAAGTTCATACTTTCTGGATTTAACAGTACTGTTGTGGCTTTAACTTGGAAGTTCATACTTTCTGGGTTTAACAGTACTGTTGTGACTTTTACTTGGAAGTTCATACTTTCTGGGTTTAACAGTACTGTTGTGGCTTTTACTTGGAAGTTCATACTTTCTGGGTTTAACTGTACTGTTGGGGCTTTTACTTGGAAGTTCATACTTTCTGGGTTTAACTGTACTGTTGTGGCTTTTACTTGGAAGTTCATACTTTCTGGGTATAACTGTACTGTTGTGGCTTTTACTTGGAAGTTCCCGTTGGTGCCCATTTGTTGCATTGTTATAAAAACACGAGTAACGCGATATCGGAGACAAAGAGTACCACGATCAAAATGCTGGCAATACTTGTTTTACACTCGACCTGTGGTTCTTAAACCTTATAACCTAAAGTATTGGTTTGGAATCCAAAATGATTGGCTACTCTGAGGAGATACTGAACAAACTCAGAAAATTTAATTACGGCATTAATTGATTTAACTGTAGTTACGTTCGGGATTTCCCATACTTTTTAAAAAGAGATCATAACATACTGCGCAGCTACAATTTACATGCAAGAATCAAGAATAACTTCACTCACTGGTGAAGCATAAAATTGTACATATCTATGTCTGGGCACGATACGTTTAGCTATAATGTTCGTATCATTACTCAAGCTTATTTCTACGCAAATATGTAGTAATAATGCAATGTCTGTTAATTCTAGAATGTGTCTCGTTTCGATTTGTCAGACCATCCCTTGGCCACTCGTTGCTGACAGTTCCTCATTGGTTAGTCATTTGACGTACCTTCACACTCTACTTCGTATTGAATGAGACAACCTCTGGAATTAACAGGCTCAGCAATACGGGCATTTGTACCTTATGCCATCTGACTTCAAGTAAAATACAACAATACTTACAAAGGAATGAAATAGAATTACCATAAATATGTCATAAATACAATACGTACTACTCAGGTTCTTTAAAATAAGACGTAATCTAAGATTTCGTCGCGATTTTTATAAACTTTTTACAATTAACTCAACTAGTTTAACAAACTATATCACGTGAGGCCTTGAAGCTAAACACGAATAAATATGAAACATGGTAGGAGACATGAGAGATGAAAATCATTAGTAAACCTGATACTTACAGGTTGCAGTGTTCAGTGGCTTTTGCTCCAGTTTTTCTGTCTAATTATTGCCTCACTGCCGCACAGTGTAACTGTGCCTCCGTATGATGGTTATCTCTCGGTTCATCTAAGGGTTAGCCCAAGTAGTCACGCAATGCTGTACTGTAGGGGTATAAAAAGGTATCAACAAACCGTTTCATTAAGTTCGCTAAAAAAAACTAAAAAGTCATAAAAAAATAAAGATACTGTTTTCTGGCCAGGCATTGTCGGTTTTCATCAATAGTGTCGAAATAGTTTCAACTACATTTGCATACCAGTGTGCACCCCTACAGTGCATTCCATTTTAGCGTTCTTGGGCTACACATTATGATCACCAATTCACTCCCGAGATAATAAGCAACGTAATCCACAACAAAAAGTCATAATACCACTATTTTATGGGGGAGGGGTATGCAAAATTGCAATCATTAGAGCAATAGCTGATACCTACAAGAGAAAGATCCAAGCGGTTTAGTGAGATGAATAATACTTACAAACACATAAATTACAAGTTTACATTTACGAGGACTCCCAAAGAAATATGATAATTAAATACGAGTATATAGGTTTCTAATGTAAATTTGTTTCGAAGGCAAACCTCAGTTTCCCCAATGCAATGGCCTTCTGCATACCGTCTGTTTAGTTTCACAAACATTGGAACAAGAATGAGTCGCAACCTCATATCAGAAACGTTCTACCTATACAAGATATATGTAGCTGAACTAGAAAAATCAGCTCTAATCATTTTATTGCTATTCCTAAACTGGTAACTAAAATGTTAGGCAACAGTAGCGCTGATATAAGATAACATTTTCAGATGATCGGTGCTTCACGTGTCATAGTAGTCCCGACTTCGTTTTTAAATTTTGTTTTGGACTTAGCGACTCGAATCTTAAGGCTTCCCAATGGCAGATTTTAACTGAAGCAATACATCAGTGAGAATGTCCATGCTCATACTACCGACAGAAAATTTGTTGATACCGGGATTCGAACCCAGGGCCTCCGTCGTGACGGAGTCTTTTTAAAACGCGAAGTATCCTTCATGTCGCAAAATAGATTACAGTTTAGAATGAAACTAGTACAAGTACAAATATTCCCTGAAATTTAATTTGGGATCGGTCTGCAATGTCGATTCGACCCTTATAAATTATTACAAAACCCTTTCCACGCATATAAAGGTACAGTTGGAAGGAGAAGCTCATAATCAAGACGGAAAGCTTACCCCTAGTGATAAAGACCGTGGAAATAGAAGATATCAAGATCTGACGGAAAAAATACGCCTTACCTCAATTTGAGTCCCAAAGGCTGCGTCCGTAAGCTCACAATGGATTCCCAAAGTCGAATGAAGAAGCTTGAGGAACGTGGCGTGTTGACGGGGTATTCTTCCACATGATTGTGATGTTCTCTTTTCAAGTCGACGCAGAGGAGTTACTCGAGTCGTCGCATGGAAATATCAACAGAAGGTGACAGACGAATGTCGGCAGCGATCAGCTTACGTGCTCAGGTTGTTCAGATTCCCCAGGAAGTCCTCTGGAGTCAGAATGTGGGATGAGCCTGCAAGCCGAATCAAGTATTACTGGTATGCTAAAATACAAAATATCTTTCATTCTATAGAAACAAGCCAGGATTGCCTCCAAGACCACTCGTTTAGTGAACTTCGGTAAGCTTTGGTCAGTATCAAGCCGCGCATGCTGCTGGAATGGGTATGAACTTCACGAAATGGTATCCCATAGTTTAACTCACCCGTGATGACCTCCCAGTTCTTTGAATTGTTGGTGACTTCATATGCGCAACGAATCTCAGAGAAGCTGCAGCCACCCACGATAAAGATGATCAAACGGGGTACGTTCTTCACCGTCTGCTGGCCTTTATCTTTATGCCAGTGCCCGTAACGCGCGCTGCTACTGGAAGGTTGCAAAAGCACACAGATTTGTCAGCCTTCGAGTTCAACTAATAAAAGGCAGGCTGTGGGGTCTGCCTTCTCAAAGGTATTGCATAACGGCGCCTCAGAATAAAAGCACCAATACTTAATTTTTGTGAAGGACAGTTGCTCTCAATTTAGGTTGCATAACCTGGTACAGTCTAGGTGGTCCTCATAATAATTATTGTTCCATGTCTCTGACTCAGCAACGACATTTTTCGGTAATGGAATTTCCTGGGTAAGTCGATTACCTGGAGGGGGCATGGTAGCCAGAGGAGGAATGGCGTTCGGCCAGGAAAGGGAAGTGCTTGAGGTCCAGCTTGTCTTCGATACCATCCTCCATGATGTCCTTGACGACGGGCGTCCAGCGCGACATCTGGTACGTCTGCTCGGTGATGCGCTCCTTCCGTGGCACTTGGTACACTTTCTTCCGGTTACCCTGGAATCATTGCCAGTGTTACAAATATGTCATGAGGAGCGAACATGATAGCAATAAGCAAGTTTTTTAAATTCTAGAGTTACTTACAAACGAAAGTTTGAACGTTGATAGTAGGATGTGATTTCACTGGGAGGCCCTACTTCATATGAAAATAAGACTACCATTGAACTCATACATAATACGCTGGCTCTTTTGGCAGCAACAGGTAGCTGGGCTGGAATTGGCTGTCATTACAGCTGGTGACCATAGCAACGAAAAATAATGACAAAACAATATCTCGGCAAAAATAATGGAATATTTTCACGAGGAAGATATCGAAGAAATTATAAGAGTAATAGACGTGATTATTCAAGAAGCTGTTAAAAAATTTAGTTTTATTCAAAGTGAGACAGAAAATGACGGAGTGCAATCACATTTATACAAAGGTCCCAGTGAAAGTGCCGAAAGAGAGTTTTTCCATGTCGACAGTCTCTTCTTATGGGCCAGACCACCAGGCTTGAGTTTTGGGGAAGATTCGTTAGCTGACGATGGGAGAGACATCGATGGGAATGATCTGATGGAAGAAGAAGCGTTTTGGACACCAGAAGGATGTACACCGCCGCCTGAAGACGAAGATGAGTCCACGGATCTACTCAATAGCAACCAACACCAAATAGATTCAAAACATTTTCAACCGTACAGTCTTCCCATCACTCAAAACTGTGGCAAAGAGGCGCGCCTTAATACTGGTTATACGGGTTACGATAATGGTGAAGTATATGCGGGATTTCACAACCCTCAAACATCAAAAAAGGAGCAAGATGAGGTAGAAAGATGTAGCGCCCCCTTTACAATTGAGTGGTGTTTCGGAATCAGCCTCAGGGTTCCTTTAATTTATCTTCCTCAGAGAGAAACTTTTTTTGCCGCTTCCCACATGGGTGTTTTGTACAACTGCGAGAGTGGGACGATGAGGTTCCTCCCAGGTTTGACAGAAGAGGTTTCGTGTGCAGCCAGTGGCGGGGGGTACCTCGCCTTCGCAGACTCAGGATCTGGGAAGTGTGCCGTTGTTTTATGGGACGACAAAGGCCTCTCTCCGAGGCGATGCTGGGTGGAAGCCCTTCCAGGAGGCGCTTCCTTGTTACACCTAAGCCGGTGCGGGACACAGCTTACGGCCGTTAGCGCTGCCCCTAGACCAGTACTGTTTCGGTGGGAGCTGACTAACCGAAGTAGTCTAATCACCACTCCGCTTCCAGAAGGCTCCCCAATACATTTAACATATAACAATAACGTACCCAACCAATGTGTTGTAACATATCCCAAACAACTTGTAATACTGAAATTTGAAAACGGTAAAAATAGTTTCAGAATTTTTAAAGCCGAGAGACCTAAAACCTCACTGAAAACTGGGATCTATCGAACGAGCACCTTCAACATGTTAGATAGTCAAATAGTGACGGCTACAAGTCTCGGACAAGTCATTATTTGGACTCACGAAGGACGATACCTGAAAACACTACAACTGCATCGAACTGGAGCAACTTGTCTGCAGCTTGTGAATGAAACGATAGTCATAGCTTTCGAAGACGGTAGCGTGTGGAGCTATGATCAGGACATGCGCATGCTGAGCTGGTTTTCACTGGGCCAGAGTCCCATTACCAGCCTCAGCTTCCTCGAGAACCCCAACACAGAATTTGCGTTCTCTACAAGATTTGGGAGCGTGGGTGTAGCTTCTAGCAGAAGTAATCCAACTTACTTTCTTCATAATATTTCTGCTTGTATTCTATCAATTGATTGTCATCCCAGCAACGACACTATTGTGACAGGCGACGCACGAGGCAAAGTTGCTTCGTATCACTTGAAAACCAACAGCCAAGAATTGAGTAAAACAATACTAGGTTGCGGGATATCCGTGCTGGTATTTTCTCCCACAGGAGTAGTATTGGCAGCTGGATCGGAACAAGGAGACCTTCTTCTCTTAGACCCGACACTTCTAACATTATGCTCCGTCTTACCCTCCGCCAGGGCAGCTATTACCCATATTATTTTCACCAACAACGGTAAACGTCTTGTGTACGCTCACAAAGCATCCGGCATAGGGTTGCTCAAATTTACAGTGGACTGGAACAGTCGTGGAAAATACAGGCCACACTGCAAGTCAATCACTGGAGTACAGTTGGTCGGGGACAGGCTTTTCACAGTCGGAGAAGACAGAATGGTGGCGGAGTTGAATGTGAAGCACATGCTTCGCCTCATTGGACGGTTCAGGGTTGAACAGAAAGCTATTCCAACTTGCTGTGTGTGGTATAAGGGGCAGCTGATAGTTGCCAGCAGCGAATTCCGACTGCGGTTCGTAAATGTGGAGAAGAAGCAAATCACGCGAACAATTCGAAGCCCTGGAAGTGCCCCAATTCATATTATGAAGTTAGTAAACGACAGACTGCTGGTCTATGCCGCCGGCAAAGAGATTGGTGCTTGCGACTTGAGCAAGGAGGGATGGGGTCCAGGTGTGGTGGCGCACCCCAGGCAAGTGACTCACCTTTGCCCCTATGCCAGGGGAGTACTCACGACCGGGCAGAGTGATACCGTCATCTTCAAATGGTCCCTCAACCACCCCCTACCTGTTTCAGAACAATTTACTTTCCCTGACTTTCAGGATCACGCTATCGACACAATATTTCAATCCGGCCCTATTACTTGTACACAACTTTTTGACCATCTGCGTTTCCTCGGGTATTTTCCCTCTAAATTCGATGCTTCCAATATTCTACGAGAAGTTGACTCAGCTCAGATTGACAAAACAACATTCCGTCGGATTCTGTGGAACCATGGACCACCCCCCGGTATCAGCGTTGAAGAGCTCCGGAACGCTTTACTCAGCGTAAGTGACATCGTCAGGATGTCGGGGCCGGTGGTGGAGACGGAGCGGCTGTTGGCAACCTTGGAGGAAGGATATGACGGGGAAGGCATGTCGCGAGCAGAGGCGCGAGGCTGTTTGCGAATCCTTAGCGCTCCCGGCCTCATGCCGCCAAACATATCTCTCGAAAAATTCATGACAAACATTTTGGGAGTAGAGCCAAGCCTTGTTGCTGATGAATAAAAATTTAAAAAGTTTCCACCTAATGCCTAAAGGAATCAGTTCCTAATTGAAACTCGAGCTCCTGGATTTAAAAAAACAAATATTTTGAGTGTCTATTTCTCCAGGAAATATTCTCATATACTTAATTCTCATAGATACGAGAAATCAATAGACTTTTATTTTATTTATTGCACTAATGCAAGACTATAGCAATGCACCTGGATTGTGCTAATATGAAAACTTTGGCAGAAATGAGAGAAAGAGGGCTGGGTTTTAGGCTGGATTTAGCTAGTTTTGGAATGGAATTTACCCGAATTTCTTTCTGTAAGTTAAACAAGGTTGCCACAGGTTGCTAGGGAAACAAAATTCCGACTTTATTTACCTTGGCAACGCATGGCAACCTTGTTTAACTTACAGAAAAAAATTCGGATAAATTCCATTCCGAAATTAGCTAAATCCAGCATAAGTGTAGTACGGAATATACTTACATCCACAACAATGTTGACTCCCAGATTAGCCATATTGACGATGGCCTGCTTCTCCTGCGGGGTGATCTGCGCATGCTGCACCAGCTTCGTCAGGTTCTCCTCCGAGATCCCATTCTTGATGAGGATGTAGAGCAAAATGATGCGCATCTTGTCGGAGTTGGTCACGTTCTGGTCCAGCAGGATGGGCACGATGTTGCGCATGTGGTCCTTGATGCGCTCACCTTCCGCGTCAGTACCCATCGCCAGATCCTTTTAAATAAAGCAGGTACATTAAAACAGTGACTATTGAGTGCACTTAGTTTGCATTGTCAGCGATTTAGTTTTTTCCCATCATTCTGCAACTTAATTCTCTACTCGCTCTAGAGGTAAGTGCAACAGTCCTATTCACACCTGTTTCCAGTGAAAAATCTTTATTTTCAACCTGCAGACCGCTGACAAGTAGGTACCTAATCTACAATTCATCACTGAAAATATTTCAAACACTACTTGGTGTTAAATAAATAAATAAAAATAAACTACTCACCTGCTCGACTTTGCAAAGTTTGTCAACGTATCCTTGGTAGACCTTCATGCAGTCCTCAGCCAGATGCAGATGGGTAGAATACTTGCTCAACTCCTTCTGGTACTGCGGCATCTTTTTGATCATCTGCGACAAGTCCTTCATTGACTGCTTGTCACCAGCCGGCACTCGCTTTGAGTCGATGAACTTCTTCAAATTCTTGGTCACGTTCCTAGAAAGGATGGTCACAATTAGTCCAGTAGGAAACATTTTTTGTATCTCAGAAATTCTGTCCGAAGCGCCTAAACATCCTGAACCAGATTTCTTTTCATAATGACCGAAAATTCCAATTTTGAGTGGAACTCCCATCCAAGTTAACTAAACCCACAACCAGACAACCTCACTGCAAGAGTGCGAGCTCGAGCATTCGTGCACTGAGTACCTATAGGTACGCACCTTCATGGACAACCTATCTGGCCACAAAAGTTCCAAATAAAATAACCTTGCTGCACTAGTTGGTGGAAAATGTATATGGCTTAGTAATTTTGCTGTCATAAATACTCACTGAGACACGACAGCAATATGCTGGTGACGTAACTCCACCCACAGCTCGTCATTTTCATCGAGCAACACCTCCTTCTCGGGGGCGCCAGCAGACGCCTCATATTTGTAGACATCGTTCTCGATGGGGAGCAGGTCGTAAGCCATGGCCTGGAGTGTGAGCTCGTGAAGCAGTGGGGAGACGCAGTCGAAACCGCGGTCCAGGATGATGAGCTGGCTGCGCATCTTTTCCGGACCTTCACCCATCGTCGGTTCATCCGCTTTGTACGCATCCAGTTTCTGCTGAACCATCTGTGCCAGTTCTACGTTCCGCTCAAAGTCACTGTAAAGTGAAATTGTATTAAAAGAAGTAACAATAAATACTGACGTAATTTTTTAGAGCGCTGCTGCACTGAAATTTTACGCAACTCACACTGAAAAAATGACAGGGCTATTTGCTAAGCTTTTGAGACCGTGCTAATTTTTACTGGACTGATCTCTTTAATTTACAGTCTGTAGGTGATCTCACTGAGAACCTCAGGGCCCGCGAAATTTACTAACTGTGCGCATCTTCTGCGATCCATCCACAAAGTAACAATGAGTTAGTACTTACGCCCTATAGCGAACAGAGGGATACTCTCCCAGGGTGGCACACAGCGTGGCAATTTGCTCGGCAATCCTCTCCATGTTGGCATTCCTGTGGCTGGCAAACGTCGGGTTGTAGAAGCATTGGAATGTCTCCGGAGAGTCAAGAGAGAACACCTGAAAAAGTTTTAAACAATGTTAGCCCAGCAGGAAGTCGTGACTCGTGACAGCTCTATTACGGAACTTTTTATCACGCGTGATAACCATTTGCAATGCTATTTTCCCTATGTTTTCGTGATAACTGCGTGATCACGCGTGTTTACAAGATCCATAATAGGGCAGGAGAGGTTGGATAGAAAACCCTGCTACATCAATGCTACAAAATGTGAAAACATTGCTAATGCAGGGATTGGATCCCAGACCTCTCACGACATCAATCACCTTCTTAGACTGGACGCTGAGGAGAAGCGTTTACTTCTGAGATAATAATTAGTCTACCCCATGTTACCACCACCTGGAATATTCATGCAAAGCACATTGAAGCCACAGGATACAGAACAGAAGGATATCATACCTGATCTTCATAGGGCAGGAACGCAATATTGATTTCCTTGAGAGTTTTAATTCTCCTGGCTGCGCAGGACTTGCAGAGTTCGTTAAACAGCTCCTCCGCGCACACTGGTCAGCAGTAAAACAAACCAGTCACCAAAGTCACAAACAAAAACATCACTCCACCACACCCACTCTAATGCCAACTAAAAATAAGAAATTGGGACAGAGTCCGTCTTGGTCTTCATACAAATTCATTCTTTTGTAGACAAAAAAAGAACGAAGGACTCCCCAGGAATGGCCGCGTTAAACAAGAGGCGTGGCATTAAAGGAGGCATGGAAGTATTCCCGTTGTCTCAGACAAAACTCCAAAAGTCGGCACGTTAACATCCCATACCCAAAGCAGCCACATTACGTTTGTTAGCAATAAAACGCACAGTATTATGTACCTGCTCTTCGAAAGCAATAAAAGCTATGTTTATTTCCTTTAATGTCTTTATGAACTTGCCGGCCCTTTCCTTGGCCAACTGCTTTATAAGATTATCGTCACACGCTGAAATAAATAAACAAGGATTGTTAGAAGATATTTTTGCTTGAATATAGAAATCCAGCGATGAGTTTGTTGTCATTACTGTGACAACTTAAGCAGCTTTGTAAGGCACTGTTTCTGGCTTATATCACCCTCCCGATCTATCAGGCTTGAGCACTAACAGAACCACCCTGTTACCTGGGGTTTCCCCAATACTGTGCTCCAGGCCCGTATCCAGAAAGCCGTCATGGGGGGAGGGGGGGTTAGCCTATATTTTTTTGCTTGACGTCGGCATTACCATGTTAATTTTCCGTTCATGGGGGGGGTTAACCCCCTGAACCCACCCCGTGGATACGGCTCTGCTGTGCTCTGCTGATAAATGTTAACTGGTCAATGCCTCATCTTGTCTGTGTGCGTGTTGGTTATCAAAACAGTACAGGACCTGACATCCACTGCAGGATCCGAAAAATGATGGCTAAGCGCTCTGACTGAGACAAGAAAAACGTAGTGGATTTGACGCGACGAATTTTTATAAATCTCTTACCGCAACCCTCACTCAGAAATTTCAAATTAACCGCAGAATTCTCTGGTCTGGTATTATTTCTCCTCTTTTATTGTTCTAACTAAAAGGGTATAATTTAATGTACCTTCAGTGAAGTATACATGCGCTGCCTTGTACATAGAACGGCTTGGGCTCACGAAATCATTGATGAGCGCATGCACTGACTTCTCGGTTGGAGTGATCAAGTAAATAGCTTCCATTGTGCCCAACGGCTCCCGTTTCTTGTGGATATTTTCCACGACTGAAACAATAATAACAGACAATTTAAAAAATGTCCAAGCTGTTGAAATCAACAAAAATTTCAGAAGTAGAGCCAGGTTAGAGCTTCTATTTCCAAATGGTAATTTTTATTTCAGAAGAAAAAATAGTTATTCTGTTGCCTTAGGTACCTAGGTATGTTAATTAGATTTGACTTACTGGTGATGCCTTCAGCCGAGATGTCATGCATTTTGCAGCATGCGGACACCATCCGCATAGCGAGCTGGTCCACCACCAGCACGCGCCATTCAACCCCTTTAGTTTTGGGTTTGGCTTTTATCACCTCGTTCATGATCTCTGAAAAGAGGAAAAAACACAATTTCCATTAAGTAAATAATAAATACCAAGAACTGAAGCAATTGTAATTTTTCGCTGTGAGCTAGCTGGATTTAACTGAACATTAATTAATAGCGGCAATTTTTAAGGAATAGAAGACGTGGGCGACGATGGAGGACAAGGGGCGACAGGGTAACTGAGAGGCAGGAAAAGAATACATGACAGATTTGTTGATGTAAGTACGCAGGCATACTCATACTGGAAGACTATGACTAACGAAACTGAAGGCACACCCACAGTCGATATGACTCATACCGGGTGATTCCCACAAAACGACAATAGTAAAATCACCAGCATACTTAAGATTAGATAGTAATTTACTAACTTTGGCCAGTTAAAACTTGTAACACGATAACGAAATGATTAAAAATCTAAAATTTATCTGTTTGACATTTCTAGCATGGAGCCAGACAGGCGCCAACATTGAGTCACTATTGCACAGTTGTACAAGGTATAAGGGTTACTAAATTTATAGGAGGGGGTAGCTATGCTAACAGCAGTTGCTCTTAAATAAAAATGATAACAAAATGTCCATTAATTTGGTGAAAACTCACTTAATCCAACTTGCGCTTTGAGAGACATTTTTGCTGTTTTGCAGAAGATAACGTGTCACTAGACATAAAAATCAATAGTCATTGCCAACTGTTGAAAACTAAAACTATTCTGCTGCCACTGCATTTGTCAACAAAACACCAAGAATAAAACATAAATAAAACTGAAAATTATTTGAATGCCATGACAAATTGGAAACAAATAGCATGTCTAAGGGAGGAAATACAGCTTTTCCCAATGCTTCTTGGAGGACAATCTTTTCGGTAAGTTTTTGTGTTTCACCAGTGCCACCAGTTCCTTACCCTTTGCTTTAGTTACCAAATGTTTTAATCACTACTTCTTCGTTTCTTCCTCATTTGCTATGCTTTAATTGTCATAGAAACTATAAAAACTGCGAGCAAAATCGCAATAAATCAACACGCCATTTCTTCTTCATTGCAACTGCTTTGTATTCTATTCCACAACTCATTGTCGTCAACAAACCACAAGTGGCAAAGTGCACGAGCGCGAACATTACCTGTACCTTCGGTAAGTAAACCTAAGTACATCTTTTGTAAAAGTGGGTGCTGTGGTAGAGTAGCTCATGGTTCTGCGACCTATACCCTTATTAGGTAGGTACTGTTCGAAACTGAGGTAGAACTAGAACCGGGCGGAGGAGCTATTCTCCTTCTCTACACTACACGCTCGTTACAGCGTGTGGAACTTTATTAGTGATATCGAACCGGTGACGAGAATAACCCCCAGGATCAACAAGGTGGACATACGCCGGAGAAGGCGTCTATTCTCTCGGTAAGAAAGGCAGCTTGAACAAATGAAAACATTACCAATCCAAAACGAGACGGAAGAAAACATCGGTGGAAAACCTCAGAAAGAAGTTCCCGCTCTGTAGCGGGATCTCCAAGAGCTCAAGACACAAGACAACGAAGTAACGAACTTTAATCTTAAAAGATTGTGGCTGTCCTCCTCTCTGAGATCGAGGGAGAAAGCTGTCGAAGAAATTCAGAGGGATAACAAGCTAGCTTAGGTATTCTGAACAGGTAACTTTCTTCCATTGTTTGGGAGGAATATCCCGTAGATATATTAACCACCATGAAAGAGGAGAATGGAAAAAGTATATCCTTCCCAACACTTCACCGAAAATGATCGGTATAAAAAGAAAGCGCTACTGAAAAAAAAAAAATGACCCAAGTTAAAAAGAAGTAAGTAAGTACCTACCAGCAGGCACTCAAGACTTACCTCGCTGTAAAATATGTAGTAGGCATTTTCCCAAGCCTGAGAACCTGACTGATTGAAGGTGCACTCAGAGAACGAGAACACACCGCTTCCCAATATGGAAATTGAACTGAGCACAAAAAAGGCATAGCACGACAGGAAAGCAACAGAGGACACATGAAAACGGGGATAGAGCGGCGCGTAAGATTTGCGAACCGGCGCGCGCGAGGGCAACAATCCGACTGGCGCGCTGACTGATGTCTCGGGGCTCTAGGGATGACGTAGCCTCCAGTCGGAAGGGCTACGCCATTCACCTATTCTCTAGCACTTGCAATTCTTAAAATTGCACGTGTAGGTACTTTTCTAAAATCTGCACGTGTAGGTACCTACTTTTCTATAATGTGCACGTGCATTTTTTAAATTTTTTGTACGAACATTTTCCAAAATTCCACATGTAGGTAGGTACCTAGGTACCTATTTTTCTGTATCGTGCACGTGTACATCATAGAAAAGTACGTACACGTTTATAGGAAAAGGCATTACTATTATTATTATTGAAAACGGCATAGCACGACAGGAAAGCAACAGAGGACGCACGGAAACGGGGGATTTAGCCGCCCGTAAGACTTGCGACCAGCCCGCGCGAGGGCAACCGTCCGACTGACGCACTGATTGATGTCTCGGGGCTCCAGTCAGAAAGGCTACGCTATATGCACCTGCTCTCTAGCACTTGCATTTGCACGTGTACTTTTCTATAATGTAGGTACACGTGTGTTTAGAAATTTGCAAGTGCAATTTTCTAAAATTTGTCCGTGCAAGTTTCTAAAATTTGTACGTGCACTTTTCTAAAATTGGCAATTTACACGTGCACTTTTCTTGAATCTGCACATGCATTTTCTGTAATTTGCACGTGCACTCTCTCAAAATTTACACTGATATTTTTTTAAAATTTGCACATGCACTTTTAAGGTTGACACGTTCACTTTCTCAAAATTTACAAGTGCATTTTTTTTAACGTAGGTAATATATCTAAGGATCGATGAAAGTTCGATTCAATGCCTTTATTCCTGTTTATGTTCCACCTTGTGACTTAATACTCGCTAGTGTTGGTTCTCAAAACATTTTTAGCTCATATAGTCATGTCTCGTATCTTTCTTTACAGGTGGAAGCGCACTGAGGAGGATAAATATATAGGAGTGTACAAAAATGCTGTCTGGGAGCTGATACAGAAAGAAACGAGTATTCAGTTCAAATCACATCGAAAACGAAGTATAAATCTAAAAGACGAGGACGAGGTGTTACTGAGGAACTATTGGCGCCTTGACGTCAATTTGCCCGATTTGTACCAACTGTGGTCAAGTCAAGACCCGAACTTCAAGAAGGCTTCTGAAAAATTCTACGGTGTTCGAATGTTGCGCCAAGACGTTCTTGAGAATGTATTTTCGTTTATCTGCTCTTCCAACAACAATATAGTGAGGTAGGTTGATAGCCATTACTGTGAAAATAAGCGACAGGTACATCAGCTAACTTATTTTACGTTCCTTTGGGTGGGTCTTCCTACACCTCAGGAAGCATGCCAGAAATAAAAGGCAAAGATAGGTATTGTCTTTATCTTCATAAGCGAGAGATATCATGATTACGTTTATCTCTACCTGTACCTGACCAATGTATTTCAGTTAAACAAATTTTAGGAGCTCTTAACTAAAAAGTAGTATTGAAATGGGCCATCACGTAAAGTAGGCAAGAGTGAAGGTATTGTAAGTACCGAGCGGACCCCATACCTGCGCAGACACTTATCAGCCTTTTCTATTTATTTCAAGAATATCATCCATGGTGGAAAAACTGTGTAAAATGTACGGCACGCATATAACAACATTGAATGGAGTCGATTATCACAGTTTTCCAAAGGCCACATCATTAGCAGACCCAAAAGTTGAAGAGGCGCTTAGAACTGCCGGATTTGGATATCGCGCAAAATTTATTCATCAAACTGCTTGCAAGATAAAAGCAGTGGGAGAAAAGAAATGGGTTGATCACGTCAAAAGTCTCCCGTACTCTGAAGCTAAGCAGGAACTTATGGCGTTGTCTGGCATTGGTGCTAAGGTAATGTAAAAAAGGACATTTGAAAATGAGCTTAGTCTTTTATTTTAGCTATAAAAATATATCTAGGTAATTTTATGCGGTACCAAATTATTCTAAAATCTAATTTTTCTAGGTGGCCGACTGTATCTGTCTGATGTCTCTGGGGCATCTACAGGCGATCCCCGTGGACACTCACGTGTTCCAGATAGCGAGCACTCACTATCTCAAGCACTTAAAAGACAAGAAATCTGTGACCGATAAGGTCTACAATGAAATAGGGGACCACTTTCGGGAATTATTCGGCCCTTGCGCTGGCTGGGCACACACGGTATGGTTTTCCCTATCTCTCATAAAAATACCTATAGGCAGTCAGACTTACATAAGCTAGTTTCAAAGCCAAACATAATTTCAGCTGATAATCATAGTCTCAAAACACACAAAATATTCTAAATTAGACGAAACTCTTCCAAATGTTTCAGATATTGTTCTGCGACGATCTCAAAGCATTCAAGGAAAAAGGCACAAAACGAAAAAGATCAGCAAGCCCGAAAATAACCACTTCCCGCATGAAATTAATATAAGTAGTTCCTAATTTTAAAGGTGTTTTTAAATTTTATAACTAACTTCACTCAGTTCAGTTTTTCGCACCATTTTGCAAGTAACAGTCGTTCTGAGTGAACCGGTGGTAACTGCTTATCTGATGTTGAGGAAGTCAAGCTGATATTACTTACTGGTTGGAAGACGACTACAGCTTGAACCTGCCCAACTAATATCTTTTTAAATTACGGCAACTATGCTGAAAAGAGATGAGGGAGACTTATTTGTCCCGTTTGGGCATAAAGGCTGACAGAATATCCATTGGCAGAGGGAATATGATGGTCGAGTTCTTCTCGGTGGATATCTGGTTGAGGGTCTGAAGATAGCGGAGCTGTAGAGCCGCCGGGCTGTCGACCATGACGTCAGCAGCCTCCTTGAGGGCGCGGGAAGCCTTCATCTCTCCCTCTGCCGCGATAACCTTAGCGCGGGCCTCCCGAGACGCCTCCGCCTCAGCCGCCATGGCCCGCTGCATTTGTTGTGGAAGCCTCACGTCCTTTCTGTAAGTCAGAAGTCAACTCAAAATCAACAACCCTTCCTGACTGGGACTGGAGAACACCAGATTGTTCTCAAACTGAAAATTATCTAAGTACGAGTATCTAAATTCCAGATTTATGGATAAATTTTATTCAAAAGCTAACGCCACAATAACACCGGTTTAGGTGCAGCATGAACTGTAGAGAACGCATGTAGGTAAACTTACATCTCGACGCGTTCAACTTTGACACCCCACGGGTCTGTAGCAACGTCCAGAGTTTCCTGCATCAGATGAGAAATGGCTTCGCGGTCCGACAGAGTCTCAGCCAAGTTCCTTGTGCCCAAAACGTTCCGAAGAGTCGTCGCTGCCAGGAGACGTGTAGATCCGCTACAAATTTGCAGAAAAATCAGAATCAATTATTATAATGCTGAAAACACATGAGGCACACGACGGACATTTTTCTGTCAACTGTTTGATATTATTTTTTACCTATTTCTGAAATATAGGTGGATTTAACAATCAATTTGGTATTATTTTTTAAATAAAAAAAATACTGATCTAAAATTTCTTCGGAAACACGTTACAAATTTTTTAGTGCCTTGGTGTAGGTATGGAAAAATAAATGGTCCGCACCTGTAATTAGAAACACTGATGACGGCTCGCATCGGGTCTGAGATTTTGTAGTAGACGACCGCGTCGACGCACACAGTCACTGAATCCTTTGTCAGCACCTGGAGGGTGAGGAAGAAGAGTTAAGTTACAATATCGGATACCTAGTTACTACAGTAAGTAAGTAGTAGACCTGTGTCAAAGTCTGTGAGTCACTTCGTATTTTAAATTAAAAGTGAAGCTCGTGAGATTTGAAGCTAATAATAGACAGACAAAGGCAATTATTCGACAGGAATAGAAATTTTTTATTTTTTCGCACCTGCAATACAGTCTTAATTCATGATTCGCGTGTTTGTACAGGAGGCCACGAACATGCCTGTCATATTACCTATATGATGTGACATTGGGTTATTTTTTGACGGTCCTTACTTTTAACTGGAAGGTAGCACTACACCTAGCTTACGGATCATTTACCTTAACTTTAACTGCGACCTATCTATACGTAAGGTAAGGTAGGTACCTACTTACCTACCTAAGCAGGCAGATATAAAGTAGTTGTAGATATAGTCCTCGCTCTCAACACTCAGCCCCGGAGCTGCATAACTATATTGAGCGACACTTTTACTTGCCTCTTGCGGAGGGACGTCAAAAGAAACCGTCCTCAAGTCCACCTTGGAGTAGTTGTCAGTGCAGGGGAGTACGAAGAAGATGCCGGGGCCGCGCGCGCCACCTTTTCGGACGCGGCCAAGTCGGAAGATGACGGCGCGCTCGTACTCCTGCACCACTTTGAAGCAGGCCCAAACACTGATGGGGAAAGTCACAATCAGAGCAATCACGCTCAAGAGGATCGCGGCGAACTCTACGATTGGGCTTCGGTCATCTTCCATACTCTGTGTCTGCCCAACTCCTGGAAAGCAAATTAGGTTTCATTTTAAAAATTGACTCGCCTGTCTATACCTATTCACATCACTGTCAGCGTCAATCCTAAGTTTGATATCAATAAGCAACAGTAGGTATGGGAGTTCACTGGAACAGTAGGTATAGGTAATCAATCTTTTTTTACACCAGAAAATATAGTTGACCAGGTATGTGGGATTCAAAAAGACGCTATAGGGTGATGGGCCCAACCTACCTAGGAAGTATGGAGGGGTGGGGCTATGTAGGTACCTAGGTACTATACACGCACTGGTAATCAAATCACCGATCTACGCGCATTCCCTGAACCCGGCCAGTACATACAAGAGAAGAGCAGGAGGAGTGGACTTCTTGTTTTCTCTTACCTTGAGAGTTGGAGGGAGGATTGACAAACCCCGTCTCAACATCGGTGCGGCCTCCCATGGTTCTCTCCTGATGAATACTGACTCGCGGGATGGTCTGAACGTTGTGTATATCGATATCACTCTTGTCAGTGCCGTCGAGAGTCATATCATATCACTTAAAACGAAAGTTCACGTGGGTACGGTTCGTGCTGATACCACGAAACGGGCAAAACCCGCAGTGAAACTGAAATACGCAGATCAGGCAACGTAGTGCGGAGTATTTAGTTGGGAGTGGGTGACTGACTGAGTGAGTGCTCTGCTCTGCTCTGGTCGCGGCGGTGGAGACCCAGGAGACCCTCAGGTGACCTTGAAACACCCGGCTCGTCCAATCGCGTCCTTGGGCTTCGTTAGTGTCTCCTCTCATTGGCTCGCTTGATGCATGATTGATGACGCGCCTCATTCCGCTTCACAGTTGTGTACTCCACATGGAGTACTGGCTGCATTCCAGTCTTACCCTTATGGTAGCACCTAAAAATCTAGGTACCTACTGCACCCATTTACCGGCAAAATTTTTAGGTCCTGAAAAACTGCATTGGTACCCAACTAAGTACTTAGGTACCAGCGAAATGTACTGAGTGTGATAAAAAAAAAATTACCTAAGTATGACATCTCGATTACCTATCTACATAGCTCCCCAATCGTACAGTCCTACACCTATACTTTTGCCTGCAGTGGCAGTTAAGTACCTAACTATGTCTGCAACCTTTTGATATTTCTAAACGAAACAAATTCACTCCTCTGACATTGAAACAAAAGATTCTTTTCGAAATAAGCCCATAAAACAAAGTAAAAATTATCTACTTATGTAGGTAACTATCTTGGTCATCATACCTACTCAATGCGTCGCTTACCGATAGGTAATCATCATATACACGTAGGTAGTTACTCAGATAAGCTGCATGAGTCATTTGAGCACCGAAATAATCAAAGTCTAAGTGTTCCTATTTTATGGTTATCAGACGTGATGAAAATTACTGAATCATGCATTAAAATAATATCGTAAGACTAATGGCTAGACGGCTCTGGTCAAAGGACTGCCAACAACCAATGACAACCATCCATTTCGGAACACAGAACAGTTACCTACCTAACTTGTTATACCTACAGGTGAGCTCAACCATCAGTTCATCTCACAAAATTGAAATTTATTAAATTAAAATAATCTTAGAAAAATGATTAAAACTCGCTTATATACTTAGATGCGATAGTAACTAGAAAGACTAGAGTCAGTTCTGAGCGATACAGAAGTTTTGGAATAAAATATCGAGTTGGGTCCTACTCGATCGTCAGGAAGGTAAAAACTGTGCCACTACACACTTTTAACTAATAACCAAAAATAGGTTTCTAAAACTCAACTACCCCCTAGTTTTTTAGCGGAGGAATTGAATACACACGGGATGGGATACATACTGCTACAATCATGACCAACAGTAGAAAGTTACAAAATGACTTAGACACTATCATCATAACAAGGAAGAGAAAAGACTAAAGAGATAAGATTAGCACTGAAGTAGCAAAGCACATGGTGATACATGATGCATCTCGTAATACCTACACGATGGTCCATAACACACCAAAATCCGACTCTGCAGAAATTTCACAGTTCGCTTGTAAGAAAGGCCGTCATAAGTCATAACTGAAGTTCAGTACTGACAGGTATTAGTTTGAACTATTTTAGTCTATAGTCCAAGTCAGGCTAGGAGCGTACCGATTACTCATAATTTCTTGTAAATCTAGGGCTGATCAAAACTTCATCTTAATCAGGGAAATATCTGCTCAGGGTCGGATTGGCATTTTTAGCGTATGGTAGGATATGGAACCCAAATCCGGATCGGCATCAACTGAAAATCTTCAAGAAATTATGAATAATCGATTATTCATAATTTTTTGAAGATTTTCAGCCTGACTTGGACTATAGAAACAGTGGAGATGAGAGATCCCACCAATGCCAGAGAATATCACCAAGCATGAGATGTCTCCCAACTGATAAAAAATTATTTCCCTAGTCAGTCGCAATCAACAATGGAATTCAGGCGCAAAATACTGACAATGTAGAATACTCACCTATCTTAAAAGAAATCGCTTTGAGATTGAAGAATATCATAACATCAGTCGGCATTATCAAATATATGAATACTGAAAGGCATGAGAAATATCGATGACTGGTAACAGGTATAGTTAAACTGTTGTTACTCACTTAAGCACACGCACACAAAAGCACAATAGATGAGATCTCTAAAGACTCAGAAATCAATGTTCTACCTATAGGTCTATCATAGTTCTAATCTATAATTCAAGACACACTTGGGGAAGGGGGCCATTAGCCCGTGGATAGCCACAAATACATATAATCATGACAGAGTGTCCCTACTCCGTTAGTGTCATCAGCTGTGGTCACCTCAGCACTCCCAATATTTCTCAAATGAATAGAAAGCATGGCAGTAAGGGATATTACAACAAAGACGCTCATTTCATCACACAGGACTCATGAAAGTCACTTTACACTTAAATATGCACCCAGTTGGACTACTCAGGGTGCGTCCCACCATGCCCAGTTAAAATTAAACTGGAGATTTCGTCCTATGTTTACCATGTTAAATTTAACTTCAGTTAAATTTAAGTAAATTCAACTTTAAGTTAAGGACAAAATCTCCAGTATAATTTTAACTGGGCATGGTGGGACGCACCCTCAGAGAACCTACTATCTTAAAAAGGCTTGTCATTTTCTGTAAATCTGACAAAAAGAGCATATCCAATTATGTATACCTTCTTCAAATACAGCGCACTGCAAATACTTTGAAAATATGAACAGAATTCCCACAGAACTCGACACTTCCGAACTTTATAGAAGAAATGCGCTTGGGCGCTATCATATAGGTAATATGATAGCGATTTTTTTTTCACTCAGTGAGTCAGTGATATAACCCTGGGTGAGGACAATGGACCCATCTTCCAGAAAGTTCTGAGACATACCTTTGAGTTCTGGGTTTCAATCGCTAGGTTGTTAGTCGCCCAAGAGGCTTCTGGCATAGGTTTAAAAAATCACAACACTAAGTACTGCAGCCTTTCGGTTGTATCCCTAATGTTGTAGCACCGAGTGGCCGATCTATCGATCTACCTTATCTAAGTTCTAGGAACAACCCCAGGTATTAGACCACGAGAGCATTCCGTCACCTCACGGGACAGTCTCTAAGAATCACTTTCGGCTCATGAATGACGTGACCAGGTCCATGGGTAGTGGGAATATAATGGTCGAGTTTTTCTCCGCTGAGATCGTGTTGAGGGTCTGTAGGTAGCGAAGCTGCAGCGCTGCAGGGCTCTCCCCGATCACGTCAGATGCCTCTTTGAGGGCCCTCGACGCTTTCATTTCTCCCTCCGCAGCGATGACTTTAGCGCGCGCCTCTCGCGCCGCCTCGGCCTCGGCGGCCATCGCCCGCTGAAGCTGCACAGGGAGCCGTACATCCTTACTGAAGAAAAAAAAAATTGTTAATAAACGGCACCTTATACGAAGAAAACAACTCTGAGCTTTGTTGATACTGATAAATTTGCCGAATATGAGTGGGCCGAAGCCAATACATCCATGTCGGAAGCGGAAAATTTTTCCATTCCGCCGGGATTCGAACCCGGACCTCTCAGGACACAAAGCGGACCCCTTGACCACTCGGCCACTGAGAGGCACTGATACTGATAAATATTACAGCGAGTTCACAACATAAAATGTTCGTTCGAATTCGAAGCCTCAGCCCAGGGCGCTAACTAATGAAGGCTGCCTGACGAATTCTTATAAACAATATCTTCGAGTTCCCCTATCAATACTTACATCTCTACGCGCTCAACTTTGACGCCCCAGGGATCGGTGGCTTCATCCAGAGAAGCCTGCATGGTGTGAGCGATGGCCTCCCGTTCAGACAGAATCTCGGACAGGTTTTTAGTCCCGAGGACATTCCTCAGGGTGGTCGCGGCTAGTAGCCGAGTCGAATGGCTGCACACAAACAATTAAATTAGGGAGAGAGAAATTCTATTGAGGTTTTAGAATGGTGAAGATTAAAACAACACACTTAAGTAACCTGCCGTTAACTCCACAAGCCAAAAGTCCTCAATTTCAATTTAGTAGGTACTATCACCCTGAATAATTCGTATTTGAACTTCATGCGCATGCAACTTCTCCACGATATGAATAGTTTCTGGGAGAATTAAAAAGTGGGTGTGATCTCCGAAACTACACTGAACTAACCTGTAGTTGGAGACTTGCACGACGGCACTGAGAGGATCCTTGATGTTATAATAGATAACAGCGTCAACAGTGACAGTAACAGAGTCCTTAGTCAGGACCTAGGGGTGCAAACATAACATCACGTACGTTAGCACGTAGTAATGCATTCATGCAATTTACATCCAAAGTGCATGAGAGCATCATTCATTTGTGAGCAAATTTCAGAAGTCCTGTTCTCCTCCAAAACTACATAGGGGTTATTTTTCGAACTATAAACACTATGAACTGATTTGGAAATTTTCAATTTAGCTCAACGTGCAATGGAAAAATTGGCGTATCCAGGCAAAGGAGGCGAAGGCATGTGCTGTATTGTTTATAGTTGTGCTGGAGCAGCTAAACCAAAAAAGGCTGTTAAAAATCGGCTAAACTCCTGTTCGGGGAAGTGTAGGTACGGATGCATTCGCACTATTTATTGTCTGATTACATGATTGTCTGATTTTATTTTGGAGAAGAATAGGCTCACAAATGAAAGCACTCTTAAGAGAACTGCATGGATGTGTGGAATTACAAAATTCTCACATAAAAGTTTATTCCTAGCCTAGCCATAATTTGACAATGTTCCTTTTATGCCAGGATAAAGAACTATCGTGCAGTTCTCTTGGGAATATAGCATTGGAATGTGTTTCCAAACCATATTCCCTAACCCAATGAAGAACATAAATCATAAAATGAAATTTGTAACCACAACAGCTATTGAATGAGGTGACGATGCATGGGATGGTACGATATTAAGAAAGTAGGTAATACTTCCAGCACCAATGCGAATGCGCAGCTGAATGCATAACTTAACAAGGCAGAAGTAAACATGAAACTAAATCTATATCTCTAGTTTAGTCTTTTTAGTCTTTTTTATTAAAATTGTGAGACTGAGAGGTACAAGATGCCACGGACTCTTGCGATATAGTTCCGGGTTCGAAACTGAGTAGGTACCAGCATTTTTCTGATGCTGCCTACCAATATTCAGCCAGAACTATTTTACGTATATTATTACTTAAGTAGGTATTCCGTAGATCATTCCAGTAGGATTTTTCTTCCTTGCTTTCTAAAGTAAGTTCAAATCGTCTTAAAAATGAGAAAGAATTCCACATCGGAAAATCAAAAAATTTCAAAAACAATAAAAGTAGCTAGTAAGCAAATCCCCCAGCCATTAAGGCGACGCGAGTGCAACAGTGGGGTGCACAAAAACGCGCATGCGCAGAGGCTAGGGAAGCAACAGCCTGACTACCTGTAATCTTCCACGTTGTTCGTGCACATGGTAGGGCTATTGACACGATAAAACACTACTGCGTCCACGTTAACCGTCACCGAGTCTTTGGACAACACCTGCAAACCAACGACTCGAGCTCACTAAAAACACTATGTAGGTAGGTATTCGTTTCTATAGCAACAAAATGGACCATCTGCTTCCACAGCAGAATTTCACGAAATGTAAAAGGAACAGCAAAACTGAATTTTCTACCTTACGAGAAAATCATAAGTGGGAAATTGCATTTCCTCTTCTGTCTGAGCGCAAGTATTGCAACTCAGAAACAAGATCTCATATTTCGTGGCACTAGAAGCAAAGGACCCTGTGGAAGCAGATGCAACATTTCGTGTATGCGCCTTGTACGATCTAACAATAAGGCAAGGGTTAGCTTCTGTTTTTATCATAAAATAACTCAAGAGAAGTGACTACTTAAGGGGGCTGGAAAGTCAGCGAGATAAGGATGCTTCTCTTTTGCCATTAAAGCAAAAACTGAAAGATTTGCTCTGGGACGTTCATTTATTATTCATCCACCTTGAGAGGTTTCAAGATAACTTATAGGAAGTTGGAAACAACTGAGAACAGTTTTCAAACAAATTGTCACAGAGTAAATTTTTAATTTTTTGCTTTTGCCGTGAGATAAACGGTTTCCCTTATCTCGGTGACTGCTCTCTAACTGCGCTTAGGTCTGATGGATAAAGTATATTACTTCAAACATAGGGTCACATTGGTAAAGGTATGCTATAAGGCACCCATATCCGAGTAGGCAGATACCTACTGAGCACCGGGCTTTCCAAGACGATTTTATGTCTTTAGTTAATTGAATTTAAATGGATATACTGACCTCTTGTGGGGGGACATCGAATGAGACAGTGCGCAGATCGACCTTGCAGTAGGTGTCGATGCAGGGCAGCACGAAGAAAATGCCGGGGCCGCGGGGGCCTCCCTTCCGCAGCCGCCCTAGCCGAAAGATGACGGCTCTCTCATACTCCTGCACTACCTGTACCAACACAATGTTCTTTTGAATAACACGTTGACTCTGAAATTTTAATAATCACTCTACTATTAGTAAGTCACTACCATCCGTAAACATAACGGTTACTACTTGCCTATACTCCACGCGCATCTTGAATGATAGTACATTCAGACTTATCGAAGGGTGGATAGGCTACAGATATGTGAATTGTCGTTGTTAAACTCTTTTAAATCATTGTGACCCTACTTCTCAAGTCTACTTCTGGTTCTGAACAAAAAAAATAATTTTGGGAACTGTGTGTTTTTTTTTAAACAATGCGTGAAGTTACTGTCATCCAAGATGCGCGTGGAGTATAGCAGGAAAGTTAAGAGATCACTGTTAAATAGTTTAACTATGAGGCACAGGCACCACGTACTCTTTTCAAATGTTAGTTAGTTAGGCAGAAAACAACCCGCTACAGCGCTGACATTATAATCCAAAATTGCATGAAAAAAATAGGTACTAAATGGAGAAGACCAAGATGGCGCAATTAAGAGGACGCTATACCTGACGATGTATTTTTTGCCTGCCATAAGATTAACATTGCGAGCGGCGATTCATTTTTTAAGGTTCGCCCTTGGTTGGAAAGACACAAAATTTTGCCTGTATCTAGCCCTAACAATGTTCTAGGGAGCGTTCGAAGCAGATTTTCCAATTTCTCACTGGTTTCTTTTATTGTAACTGTTTTGCAAATGCTAGCATCGCATACCTCAAGAAAAGTGCTGTATCTCGAAAACCAGTAAAAAAAAAAAAATGAGAAATCTGCTTCGAACACTCCCTAGAACATTGTTAGGGCTAGGTACAGGCAAAATTTTGTGTCTTTCCAACCAAGGGTAAACCTTGAAAATGAATCGCCGCTCGCAATGTTAATCTTATGGGCGGCAAAAAATGCACCGTCAGGTACAGCGGACCCTTAAGTGCATAATAATCAGTATATGGGTACTCACTTTGAAACTGGCACACAGGCTGATGGGGAAAGTTAGGACGAGCAAAAGGATGGACCCCACTGTCACCACCCATTCGATGACTCCCATAGGCTCCGGCTCAGCTAGAAAATAAAATAAATCGTCAGGTCCATGAGTAGCCATTTAGGTACACGACACGCCACACACTTAAATGTCAGGTATACATTTCAGCTCCTGAGCGTGTGCGTTTGACATTTTTCATTAAAGAACGAGGACACCTCATATTATCCCCACTTCTTTGACGGTCGGTACACAAAACGGCAATAAAGCAATTTAAATGAGTCACTGACTCATTGCTGATCGAATTGAGAATCCAATGAGCCATCAAGAGTGGATTAATTTCATCAAAGTGGCAACAGCAAATGAATGATGAGTAAATATAGCACGGAGGAATGGTGAGAGCGAGCACTCGAGCTGTTTGCCCCCGCGGCGCCGAACTCTAACCTCTCACCTCTCCTAATACTCGCACTCACCCATCCGTCAGACTTTTCGACATCTATTCAGAGATGAATGGGGTTCAGTCATTGTATTGGGTATTACACGAACCACGAGCCATGACTTCAAGCAAGGGGTCAGCGAAAAGTCCAGTGTAGCAGATGATTCAGAAGTCATTTTAATAAAGGTAATACCAAATTGAATTAAATAGTATTCATTCTCTCCGGTTCTACACTCATGATGGCATATTACTCAACTGCAACACTAGCAGTGACTGAATGTTATTTAATATGAAGTCAATAGGATGAGAAACTTATATTTTTCAGATAGAATGGGTCCAGTGGTTCATAAATGTACCTGAAATGTGTAACGGATGCCTGCCGTCTAGGCCGTTGAAGATAAGTCAATTCAAAGATACCCCACCACCGCATACAAAGGTAATTTTTTAAAGATACGGGCCAATTTTAGAATGGTACACCCGTTACATGGGTTTATTGTCCTTTTTACTGGGATTGAACAATCTGGCTACGGGACAGAAAAGCAGTTGGTCACGACCCAGAGAACTTTATTGTGCAGTTCATTCCGTCCATTGCACCGGCTGCAGTTTTTTAATAGTAACTGCACGAAGTTCCCAGATCAGGGGAGGGGGGAGATCTTTATAGCAAAACTGCAAAATTTTAATGGGGAGATTCAAATACAAAAACAAAAGGTTAAACAAAAGAGTATGACGGTGAGGTTCGTATATAAACTCACTGAATTCCAAAAAGCATTCCACGGCACCGGAGCCGGTTCTCTGACATTTTAGGTCCATCCTGACAAAGGCAACTGAAGGAACAGTTTCACAAACTCACTTATCGCACTATTGACACGACAAAACAATGACCGGCCTGTCAAACACAACTTTCTCAGTGGACATGGCGGAAAGCCCAGTTCGCTGTTCGCGGGCAACTGAACGTCTATGATTGTTGTCTTTGAGCAGCACACGGCCAAGTCGAGAGTGTAAATGCTCCCAGATCTCATCTTGCTTTCAAGCCAGAGAATTACCGGAGTAATTAATTACTTAGGGCCGCTATTTTCTGCTAACTAATAACTTAAACAATTCAAAGGGATTCTATAATAGAAGACGTAAATGGGACGGAATCTGCAGTTTTCCATTGGTACTGTAAATGAGGCGATTTTAAACGTCCTTTTTCAGGACATATCCAGCTAGTCTATTACAGATCTGTTAACGCCAAGTTAACGACTTCGATAACGACGAAATGGTGTAGTTTCACCTATATGCTTTAGCATTAGGAGCCTAACACCCGAGATAACAACCAAGATCCATAATAGAGCAGATGTTTTTTTTTTTTTTTTTTTTTTTTTACGTTTTGTTGACCTTGTCCCACCAAAAATAGGTGGAACTAAAGTATGAAACGCCTGGTTGTCCAGTTAAATTACAAATTTAGAAATTCCTCTAAACTATAAAAAATATTTTCAAGTAAATATGATTTTAGCAATTTTTTAAAAATCGTTAAACTTTCTTCAGATTTAATTTCAACCGGGAGTGCGTTATATAGACGAACACCTAAAATCGGAGGACTGTTCAAACGAAGGGAGGTAGCAAATTTGCCTACATGTATATTTGAACACGACCGAGTTTTATAAGAGTGAAAGTTTGAATTAAGAGGGAAGTGTTCTGGGTGTTCGCGAACAAATAATAATACCTGATAAATGAAAACACAAGGAGCAGGGAGAATAGAGAATTTCTGAAAAAGTGACCTGCAAGAAGTACGCGGTGGCACTTTAGCCATGATTCTTATGCATCTCTTTTGAATTTTTAAAATTGGCTCAATATTCTGTTTGACACCTCCCCAGAAAAGTTTCAGCTAGTCTATTACGCATCTGTTAACGCCAAGTTAACGACTTTGATAACGACCAAGGGGTGTAGTTTTACCTGTGTTTTAGCAATAGGAGCTTAACGCCCGAGATAGCGACCAAGATCCATAACAGAGCTACAGTTCCCTTAGAAAAAAAGGGTAGGTACAACTTGGTGCTACAAAATAATATCAGTGCGCCGAATATTTGGTAGGACCTTGTTGCAGCAACCACGAGTACGACTCGCAAATTTTCCAATATTTTTGAAATTTGTCATCTCTCTGTTTCCATGCCGTACACTCGTAGTCTGCTGGGAAAAAGTACTGGCTACGCTATTACTTCCCAAGTAGGTACCTAAACTTTTAAAGAATGAACAGAAAAATAAATTTTCAAAATCTTGAAGTAAAGTCGAATAAATAATAATAGAAAATGCATTTCTGAAATTTTGACGCTTGACATGACTGACTGATAATACTCATGAGTTCCATCGTATTGGTACAATTCACAAAGCCCAGATAAATACACAAAAAGCGCTATTACTTAACTGAATCACTGACGTCGCTGAACGTCAAATTTTCCACTTATCTGTTTCTATTCAATTGGATCAAATCGATAGAACAGGGAACAGGTATTCGAATGCGTGCAGTCAGTCATATGTGTCACAGTAGTCATGACTAGAATTCTGTTACTGACCTCAAATTGAATGAACCATCGATTTATCATCAAGCTATGTCGTTACTCACATGCTCATTTATATTGTATTTTCAATCATCATTAACAACTTAAGTTGACACTTCTATAACATTCAATCACTCCTATAGAATGTCAAAGAACCATGCTTGTCAGTTGACATTCGGTCAAATGTAGACCCTCGTATGGAAATCCTATAAACTGACTGTTTGAAATTTACAAGCACTCAT
The DNA here is from genome assembly GCA_950004255.1 of Mesopsocus fuscifrons. NCBI lineage: Eukaryota > Metazoa > Arthropoda > Insecta > Psocodea > Mesopsocidae > Mesopsocus > Mesopsocus fuscifrons. The sequence continues at coordinate 18,353,349 of OX465373.1, read as the reverse complement.
ATAGTAAAACCTACAGGCTGGCCCTAGGGAAAAGGAGTCGCGAGAAAAACGCTCATCAATAACTCCCTGTACCAATGCAAATTGCATGATCTTATCAATTGCAGAAATGCATCGTCAGCTGAGGTACAGCCTTAACGATGAAGCATACCGTTTCTTATGACTCTGAGAATAATACAAGCCACAAGATGCAGTTTAATAGGTGAGTTCTGCCTCAGCGAGGAGAAGAAGCAGAAAGCAGAAGCATGTGAGCATCAGCAATACGTTCGCTGTTCGGTTCACCCGTGATTTACGATGGCTGTAAAGTTCCCTAGCAATGCTCCAATCAATCGCTCGTCAAATTATACGACGAATGATGGCTGCTAAGCGTAAACAAACCTATCCAAATGGCAGTCCGACTACCAGAACCAACCGCGGCAGACATTCAAGCTGTTAAGGTCTTAGTACCCAATAAAAATGCAATGGTAGATATGTACGAGAATTCTTTTGAGTAGGCGGGAGTAAATAGTAAATGAAGGAGGAACCTATTTCGGAAGCCCTATCTGAACTCCAATACGTTTCGTGTCTCGAGTCTATTTTCCTAAAGGATGATAAGTGGGATAATCAAACTGAAAAGTTCGGAACAACTCAGCGGATTCTCTCGAACTAATAGCGTAAACAGGTTTTTTAAATATTTAGTTTCCTTCTTCGTCTGGAGTCAAATTTATATTATTTTTGTACACTACCTATAAATCAGTAGCTAAATAAAAATATATTTCCAAAATAGGTTCACATATATATTCGGTTCGGGGAAAAAAAGATCCATGACGGCTATCCTGCTATTTTGATAGCTAGATTTTGGAGAAAACGGGGGTAAGCCTTTCTTCGGGGAAGTAGCACAGGACTATCAAAACTGGTCAAGACAAGGTAAACAGAAAAGAACATCAAACTTAAAAGAAGTGCGCTTCAGACACACTTAAAGAGACTATCATAGAAAAGCATGCACTTACGAATTCTAGTTTTGATCCTGATTCGGGTGGTGTTGAGGGGCTCAGAGGCGCTTCCTGTCCCTGAAGAACCCGCTTCCATAACCCAAAATGTACAGAGTCCAGCTATACGACTTCCAACACCGGGCTTCACCTCAAAATGTAGAGTACAGCAAAACGACTTCTGTACCAGTTGGTACAAATTAACACATAGCGGCGGTCGTGTGAGCGTCAGTTCACGCACAAATGATGAAACGGTGCAAAACACAAAAACGTGATCCCTGTTTTACACAAAACTGGGGATTTTAATTTAACACGGGTTTTAAGTCAACCACCACGCACTGGATGAAAGTTTGAGTGGGATGCACATGGGGCATGGGGCCTGCTACTTACTCCAAATCGCATCGGGAGCAGGTTCAACAGGTGCTGAAGGAGAATCAGCCTTCACCGGAACAGACAATTCAGGTGCTTTTATAGGAATCGATATGCCCGATTTAAACCACTCAGCACCGCGCGAGTCGTCCGAGAGAGACCCATTCGCATTCGACATCCCGCGACCAAATAGCCCACGCTACCGAACGCCACAAGACTCTGCGGCGGGGCACCACCGACTCTGAACGTATACACGTTAAAAATACAAACAATGGGCTACGACGCGGGTTAAAATTATCTCGCAAATTAACGATGGCTCGAGCTGTGGAACCATGAATCACTGAACCACGATAGAACGATGTCTAGTGACACGGAGCCAGCCACTGTGTCAGCAGCCGCTCCACCTGTCGCCAACATCTTCACCTTTCAGTTTCGAGAGCCAGCTGGCCTTTCTGACAGGCTGACAGAACTTCCGTCACAACAATCCGCTGATGATAACTTTCTTTGTTTTTATGACGAGACTGCTAAGAAATTCATTATGGTTCCTGCCCCCTGTATGTTTCCCTATCAATGATTCACGAACATCCCAAAAAAATTCCTCTTACTTTTTCATCCTCATGGTCTCGGTCAAGTTATTTTGCACCAGAAGGGAGCTAATATCACGATTCTCTGCAGAACTGGACTGGCTACTTGTCTCATGAGGTGCGTCGACGGCTTAGGGAAGGCTACCTATAGATGTCCTGTAAGTAAGAACCCACTGGCACAACAGGAAAGTGAGCAAAGCCAGCAGGCACACCTTCAGAACCCTTTAAATAAATGGGACGTTGTGAAAAGACAGACACACAGCGAGTGAGGACATCGAGGCCAGTGGGAGTGCAGAAGGTAAGGAGTGTGAAAGCATGTTCCGTGTCAGCAGACGCCCCCAGTGCCCCCATCCATCATCGAAAGAACATGGGACAGACTCCGTAATGATATCACGTGAGACTGGGTGCTATCAACATAAAAGCTGAGAACCACGAGGTGTTGCGAGGGGACACTGCTTAATGTTTGGACGATCATAAAGATCTTTCTCCCAGATAGTGCTGAAAACAGATTTTGGAAAATACTTTCCTTCGCATTTCCTTCCCATTTAGATCAATTTTCGAATTCGGTTCCCTCTATAAGACTACTTCGGGGAAAGATGGTGGATCCTTATGAACCACTTTGTTGATCACACGACTTCCCTTTAAGGAGAAGTCTTCTATTATCCTCAGGTTAGGCTAACTGACAGTTAAAAGGGGATCGTCATAAACGAAGTGCCAAAGCTGGGAAGCTGGCTGTGTAATGCAAAGTTGTTACTGTACCTCCAGAGTTGCTCCCGAGGTACATGGACCCCTCACCATTTCTACCAACGAGGCGGGAGAAGCTGGGGCGATGGTAGCTCTGCTCCGCCGCCGGAGGAGGCTCTAGGTTCCTCATGGGAAGTGACATCGCACCGTTAATCTATAAAGGCAGTCCCAGTTAAGACGAGATTCACAGAGAGGCCTTTTTCAGCCCTATGTTACTTCCCATAACGCTAGGTGATTCACGCCAGTTTTTTCCCAGTCCGACTTCGGTTTGGAAAATCACTCCCAACTCCCACTCCCGGATTCCAGCTCGGTAACGTGAGTTTACGCATGAAACGGGCTTCCAAGTGCCTCTCTATCGCGGAAATGTAGTAACGCAGCGCAATAACCAGCTTCCTCACGTCCAAATAGTGTCTATTCTTAGCTTAAGGTATACATTATGTCGAAGTAGATTAAGTTCGAACAGACTGAACCAGGGAACGCATGAGAATGGGTGGACGTGTAATAAATGTTGCCTAATTTTACAACTTCGAGTCAGATCTAAAAGTGCTGGCCAAGTCTGATGTTTGCCTTTAATTCCACTGCTATTGCGTATTCACCAGATATTACCCAGGACTTTAAGATACAACACAGTATTTTTTTAAGTAAAATTAAAAAACTACTGTTGGAAGTTACACTGGTGTTTAAAAAACCTAGACGTTTCAACGACCCTGAGCCAGTAGTCCTGATCTAGGCTCAACTTCGGTATTATGCACCATATACTCGTATGCTGATAAGACTGGAGAGTGGATAAAAAAAAGATGAGCATTAGAATCTGAAAAACAGAAATACCAGTGGGTTCGAGGTAGCCAGCTAAAGTTTACGTACCATAGTGAGCGTGTGGTGGATGTCCAACAGGGGCAGCGGCTGGGCATCATGTGGCCGATGTGGCCGGCACTTCCCGCTCATCGATTGCCCCTACACTCATTACGTCCACGTCAAAGGACAATCAGCCCTAACTGCAATTAGGGGCGGCCGGTGACCGCCCTCAGCCGGAATCCGTGCTATCAACTTACTATGGTAACCACCCATGACGTGAGAACGAATGAAAACCCTGCCACGCCCACGGTGGTACGACTGTCAATCAAGTAGGCACGTACACAATACAAAGTTTGAGTACCCCCACGCCCCCAGATGTATAAAAAGATTTGTGGCCTTGGCGTGGATCTGCGGTCAAAAACTTGACTCCAAACGCTAGATTACTTCCTGGTTACAGGCGAACGCCTTCAAGTCCAAGAAATGAGTACTTCTGCCAACTCGTAATGATTAACGAAAGTTATTCTTGATGAATATGACCTATTTCACCGCCACTATGGATTTTTGACTTCTGCCAGCAAAGGAAACCACTTTGATCCTGAACAAATCACGAAGACCATCCACTCCTAATCACTCTTTGGGACACCTGACCGACCTTTAAATGTCTAACGAAGGAATATGAACAGCCTTGAATACTAGATGGGTGTGTAAGCAAACATACGACTTCCGATTTAAGTGGGCACTTGCATGAGAATGTACAATTATCCAGCAGGATGTCAATACCTATAGTCAGTACTAACACAATAAATAAAATAACCCATCACAAGACCTTGTTTAACTATGCAAGAGTCGCCCAATCGCTCCGTAAATCGAGGGTTGACATTTCAATAACAACAGACACGACTGCGACATTTGCGCGTTAGCTTCACAGCAACAGAGGGGCGTGTGCAAACTCTGTGAGTCAAACTACAACCCTTCATTAAGAAATTATTTATTTTTACGTCCCCAGAACACACGAATGCAATAATTATTAACGGCATTCAACACTCACCCAAACTTTCTTTTATGGTTCCTAGCACTATCAAAGCAAAACAAAGTGAACAGAAATATTGGTTTATCTTAAGATACCTACAATAAGGAACCATCATCGTATCTCAGTTTAAAATTTAAATCCAAAGAGAAGTGAGACTTACCACTGATGTAGGACGCGGCGCCATCACGATGGGAGTCCCGTCTCGCCTCGATGTCCACATCCTTATTCAACCTTTCTTCCGCCGTCATCCTGAAAAGTATTCACAATAATTGACAAGTACTCACCACTCACTTATATTATGAGGACGCATGCCAAGTGGTTTTTGGTGTTATAATTCCCTGATTTGAACACTAAAGACAAATCGACCTTTGTGCAGAAAAAATTTAAAAACGACGTGTCCCAGCATTCAGTGAGTAATGTAGAGAAAAAGCCATTTTTTTTCATACAGCAAATAACGTTAAAACTAGGTTTTTATCGATACCTGAAAATATAAATAACGTGAAAAATTAACATCAAATTACCTTTAGATGAATTAACTTCGGCGATTGATTAAAACTTCTGAAGCTAAAAATCAATCCGATTTTTCTACAAAAAGATCTTTAATTAAAGTATCAACGCAACGAACTAAAGGAAAGCAAAAACAAACACATCAGTCCTCAAATTCTTCAATGACCATTTCATCGACTTCGTCTGCGAATGGGTCCTTCGGTGGTGGCGGCGCTTTGAATACGGGCGCACTCTTCCGTCCTGAGAGCGTAGAACGCAATCGATCAGCGTCAGCCTGAGCAAGTTTCCCGGCAAACTGGGGAAAATGTTTTAGGTAGGGGATCACGTCCAGATTCAGGGTCCGGCTGGTCATCATGAGATGTGGATAAGGTCTTGAACTCTCGCCGGTACTGTTCGTCTTTCCAGACCATCGCGATCGTGTCATCTGCTGAAACCCGCCTTTTTTCGGGTGCTTATTGGCCACCATCAGCCCAGCAACACAAGTCATCCCAGCGTAACTGCCAAGTTCTCCACTCCGACTGAAGAGGTCGCAGTCGCTGAGAACCGCGCAGCCTTCCGTTACATCTTTCAAGGACGAAAACGTGTTGAGGAAGTTTTCTTGGAGCATATTCAGGAATTTTGCGTTGTAATGTTCCGCGATGGTTTGGACGTCATAAAGAAACCTCGCACCTTCTTCAGTCGGCGCCTCCCTTCGTTTCGGATAGAGAACTCGGCCAAGAGTTTGGAAGAATTCGGTAGAGGTGTCCTTGGCCACAGCTTCAGACGCTTGTTTGGATAAACCGGAACGGCCCACGAGCAGGAACTGGATACTAGATATAGCCGTTCGTATGTCTCCATGGGACGCCTTCGCAATGTCAGACAGGGTTTCCTTTGGAACAAAACTAGCACTGGACTGCAAAACTTTCATGACCCCGGTATGTGATACTGGGTTGAATTTAATGTTCGTTATATTCAGACAGTCTCTCATGTTATTTGGAAATAAAGTACAACTCAAATCAATTTTTTCATCATCGGTACAAATGAACACAATAGGGCAATGTCCGCCCACTTTGTACCTAGCTAAAAAATTAAAGAATACTGACGGCTTCCAAATAAAGTGATTGGGGAAATCTTCGACTAAAATAATTCGCCGAGAATTATCAGAAAACAAAGTTTGGTATCGACTGCTGCGAAAGGCAAAACTTTCAAACTTTTCGATTTGCTTCGGTTCGCTGTAGGCAGACGAGTCATAAGGGTCCGGCTCCAGCCAATCATTGATTTTATATTCCAACTTGTCCACGGGGTTGACCCATTCCTGAACGTCTATTCTTTGACTCAGAGCCACCACTTTCAGTGTAACAGTTTTTGCCGATCCTGATGGGCCCGTTAACAGTAAAATTTGAGGTTTGTTTCCAGCTTGTTGCAGCCATCCCTTTACTTCCGCAATCTTCTTCGAATGGGTGGCCAAATCTTCGATGGTTTTGGGCTCCTTAATCTTTAAAACGGAAGATGCCGCTGCTGCATTTTTCGGCTCAATTTTCCGGCGTTTTCGTTTCGATTCCACAGTGAAATCATCAAAATCGTTTGACCACATCGCGCAACGCGGGTCAATTCTTTCAACCTGTAATAGAGCAGATTCAATTTTACATGTTTCAAATTCGCAACTGCTCTGGGTTGTAGAAAGAATAGACCAGCGCTTTTCGACAATTTACACAACAAGACAATAACATAAAATCACGTTGACGACTGGGACCTTGCTTGGTAGCACTTTCACCGTTAAAAATTTCAACTTTTACGTCAACGAAATTTAAGTCGCCACCTGAGATCTATTTATTAAAACGAGACAACATGCATAGATCTTGGACACAGACGCCAACAGCAAAAAATCCAAAATCCAAAATACCTAAAATGGTAGAATTCAGCAGGAAGAAAGAGGAGAGTCCGGTACAAGAAACAAGCAACTATTGCGGATTTTACTGAGACGGCTCGGTACACACCCTGGCCTATCAAAAAGTTTGTTTATTTTTAAAGCGTTAAACTCAGCAAACATGCGTAATGAATATTCTCTGCATTTCTACCAGACCAGCATAGCGTCAGTGAGAACTTTGTATACATACATCACAATAGCTCAACTTACCTTGCGTATTTCCAGCTCTTCCGCTACTTTTGAACCGTCTCCCTAATTTATTACCGGCCGCTTACATTTTTACTTCTTTTGCAATTTTTGACTTTTATTTACTTTCGGCCATTTTTAGATCAATTTATTTTTATGTTGGCAGCATTGTTTACGTTCATTGTTCGCGCGCATTTTCAAACTGTCTGAAGTTGTGTCAGTATAGGCTTATTATCCTACTATCCATAAACCACAAACACCTAACGAACGAAACAAAAAATATTTAATTACTATGCTACTTGTATAGAGGTTAGTATATTTTAGTATAAAAAGAAACATATTAATCTCAATCAATCAGGCTGTCTATTAGGTAGGTGCTAAGTTGATTTAATTTTGAGGTGTGCGAATAATTTCACTCTTCATCAGACTCTTCTGTAGCCTCTTCCAACCATTGCACGAACTTATTCAGCTGAAACAAATCAGTTCACAATTAAAAACACTCAAAAGCACAAACAGCTGAGAGTAAGTAGTACAGGTGTTCATTGGTGTATCCAACTTGTTTGAGTTCTGCTCGTATGAATGTAAAAATTAACTCTCACCTTCGATTTCAACGGCGCATCATCTTCAAGACTGTTATACCACTTGACTATTACTTCTTCAGATAGAACATCAGCGTCATAGAGGTAGTGAAGGCATGAGTTCAGCTCATTTCCCAGACAATCGTGCATTTCCTGCAATATAGCAAAAAAAAGTAAGTCTGCACATTCAATATAAAAGAATATACGAGTATATGCTTGAAGTCCGAAACAATTTCATGTGGAATAATAAATAAAATAAAAAAATGTTAGTGAGGTGAAATAATGCCTGGCCACAACACTGGCTAGTCACTTTGGAATCACTTAAGTTACTTTAGCACTCTTAAGTGACCGTACGCATTTCAATCATACGCTTCTCCGACAAGTGCACAGGTGGATTTTCCCTAATTTTAACGCCACTATAAAAAAAAAAACTCACCTCAAAGGCTGAGAGGCATTCCAACTGACCATCGGAAGTTTTGACATAGTTGGCGAAGAGAGGTTTGAAGTAATGCAGTAGTGGCTTGGCGGGGCATTGGAGGCGAGGCGCTAAAGCAAACACAGCTTTACACATGAGCTGTGTCACCTCTGACAAAGTGACGTTGTATGCGTAACGAGAAGAGTTGACCTCTAGAATCAGGTTACTGCAGGGGAGGTGCTCCTCATAACCGCGCTGAAGGCTATCCACTACCTCTGAGTAGAATACTGAAAAAGTATGAAAGCGCGTTAATTTAGAGTTTACCCTAACCAAAGCTGAGGCTCTCTGTGGAAAATCTTTACTTAACTGAGGTTGAAATGACAAACAGATGAATAATATATGTCACAATGTTCGAGATGTGAAATAATGCCGAGTCACAACAGACCAGCCACTTTGGAATCACGAAAATTACTTTAGCACTTTTTAGTGAGCATATGCATTTTAATCATAGGCTTCTCCGAGAAGTGCAGCATAGTTTTCATTTTAGTATTGTTCAGTACTGAGGTGATACTATAGTTTCCTTGCACTGTGCAATGGGCCCAGAGAATGGGTAAATAAAACCGTGACGAGATGCTTACAGGTGCAGTCGTCAGCCTCCGGAGACGCGGATCGGGATTCCTCTGAGTCAGACTCAGATGAGTCATCCCCCTCCTCATCGCTCGCCGCGTTGGGATCCTGCAGCCACGTCACAGCCGTGCCAGCATCTCCACCATCAGACTCCGAGTCAGACTTTGAGGTTGATTTGACGAATGCAGCATCCCCGAGCTTTTCACACGATTCATCTGGAAATCATTATTACAGAAGAATAACGTAACTCAGTAATTTTCTTCAGTGTCATTTTCCTTTTCTTCTTTTTTTCACCTACTCACGAGCAGCAGGAGACAGCAGTATGTTCTAAAAACATTTTATGAGTGGGATTTTGGCTCCAAAAAAGGCTTTAGACTTCTATGGATGTTAACATTTTTTGACATAATTTTTCTAAGAAGTAAGCCACCCTAATATTGTTTTGATGTTTGTGACGTGAAATAATGACAAGCCAAAATCAGCAAGCCACTTTGGAATCACAAAAGTAATTGCTTTCGCACTCTTTAGTGAGCATATTCATTGCAACAATATGCTTCTCCGAGAAGTGCTAACTTATGAGTACAAGTAAAATCTAACCTGTTCGAGTGCTAGTGATTATTTTATCTTCTAAAACGGCTTTACTCGCTAGAACCACGTTGTGCTGCAGCTGACAGTTCTTTAGTTTGGAGTTAGCACCCACTTTGACACCTTCTCCTAGTACTGACAACTCCACATGAGCCCCGCTCTGTAACAGAAATAATTAAAATTCGTGAACATGATGAGGCAGTGAGGACCCCTAGCGACTACACACGTGATAAGTATTATTTTAGTGTTTACAATTTACTAACCAAAATAATGACATCATCCATAAGAAACGAGTCTTGGATTGTGACGTCATCTCCAATAGTACAATTCTCGCTAAGGACACACCGAAGGAGGCGAACATTACTTCCGAATGTGCAACCTTTCGCAATTACCACATCCATGTCCATTTTACATCCCCTAAAAAAATAAACAATATCATTCAGTCTAATTCCAATAATGACGCTACTCAACTGCAGTAGCAACCACAGCCACTATGTGGGTCACACACGATTTGTTAATAATTACATTTACAGCAAAGGGATTTTCTAGAACTCGCACTCAAGCGAATCGTGAAAAAAATTGGCGACTTATGGGCTCTGGCCCGGGTCCGAAGAAAATCATGTCCAGCTGAACCTTCCCCGGTCTCCGGCCCTTCAGCGATTGTAAGGGCAACAATCAGTGGCAGTAAGTAAGTAATCGATAAAAAACTTACTTCGATAAGTTGACGTCCGGGTGCTTATAAACGCAGCCCCGGTGATGAATGAGTGGTTGTTGCTTCCCAAACAGAACATCAGGTACCAGTGGGTACGTCCATCGGTGAATTACGTCCAGTGAGGTCCTCTGATACGAAGGCCAGTCCTGCACAGTCTGCCCGTAGCCCGACGTCACATGGCAGTAGATGCGACTCGCGAGTACTTCCTCATTCAATAAAAGCCCACGAATGAAGTCTTCTTTAGTTTGAAAGTCAAAGTTGTCTGAGAAGAGAAGAGGGACTAATGGGGAGCAGATCGCAACACCTGTATCCTTCAGGGTGCTCCATAATGTCATCTGAGGGTGCTCTGCTATGCATTCCTTTTAAAACAATTCAAAGGATAAGCGCCTCCCTCATTCGGGTTCTGAGAAGTTTAGGTTCAAATCCCGGCGTAAAAATATTCTCCGCTTGAGGCTCTGGCCCACATTTGACGAGCTATCTCCCATCAGGAGTTCACAAAGAGAAGAAAATTAGAAAAGTAACTTTTGAGACGACCACTGCCGAGACTACTAGGTGGCTGCGTCAGTGCGTCACTCAGGCTCTAAAGACGTCTAATTTTAATTTTGTGGGTGATTTTTTTTATGATTTTCTTATTATTTATAACGAGGGCAATTTTTACGCAATCCAAAACCTATCTTACCATTGATAGTTGAATCTTAGATCCAACCCCATCCCTGGAATACAACAGTAAACGGGAAGTCGTAGAATTCATAGCTACGATGGTTTCTTTTCCTTTTGAAACGCATCCTCGGTCCTGCAGAATCAATGTCATAGCAGCTCCCCGGTCCTTTTTGCACATGGCCCTACAATCAAAAACATTTATTAGAAAACAATCTCCGAAAAGACGTTACCTCGACCTAAATTAACATAATTAAATGATAAAAAGAACTTACTTATGTTCCTTGAGAACATCCTGAAGCTGAAAATTGGCAATGGTAGAAGTTGAGAGTAAAATAAAATCAGATTTTATCAAAGCTTTGTTGTCGATATCTCTGAGTGCATCGCCAAGAGACATGCACCTTTCCGATACTAGTACTATTATTTTCATTGAACTTCCATCCCTGCTCCATGGAGAATTCCTGCAGACAAAACAAAATTACACATTACTGTCGTGGACAATGAGGTTTCAAAGCTGTGGAGAAACGGTTCTTTTCACCGTTCTCATTACATTACCTAAGTATTCATCATGCACTTACCTAATGTACTCCTTTATTAAGTCAGCTTTCGTCGAGCAAAACAGCACCGTCTCTTGTATTCCAGAATGGCTGAGCCAGTCTAACGCATAGTCCAGGATCCTCTTTGACGCTAACGGTAGAAAAACCTGCATCAGCAAGATTAAAAATTAGTAATGTATTTAATAAAGGATACGCAAGGTACCCTTTCCTAAGGGCTAAATATATAGGTACCCTTTCCCTGCAAGTCGTCCTGTGTTCCCAATCGCTCAAGGCTTCCAGTTCAGCTGCATGAGAGCTGAGCAAAAGGTATGCAGCACACGATGGATCCGCTCGAATTCCTTTCAAAAGTCCTGCACTATCTATGCCGTCTAAAATAATAACGCTAATAGTATGAGTTACGTTAAATAAATAAATAGATAAATTGCCGAAAATAGCCACATGGCCACTTATAGACCAGGGGCCCACGGGGTCTGTTCCTGACGAAGGGGAGGAAAAGGTTTGAGCCTGTGGAGCGATGGGGAGGCTCTGGTAGTTTCAGGAAACCTGAGTCTTACTGTCCGCCGTTGGGGCTTTTGGGGGCTACAAATTTTTTAAATCGGGAAATTTTCGAAAAAATCTGACGAACGGGAGGACGAAAAATTCCCCCTTCAGAAGATAGGGGGCATGCCCCAGTATATAAAAACCAGGAAATAAGACACTTCGGTTGGGGCTTTCTACCCTTAAGACGCAATCCAAAATCGGTGGAGACCGGAAAAATCTGACGAACGGGAGGACGAAAAATTTCCCCTTCAGAAGATAGGGGGCATGCCCTAGTATAGAAAAATCAAAAAATAAGACACTTTGGTTGGGGCTTTCATCCCTTAAGACGGGGTTGAAAATTTCGAAAAATTCGTCAGGACGAACGAGGGGACGATAAATTTCACCTGTGAACGATAGGGGGCATACCCTAGTATATGAAAATCAAGAAATAAGGCACTTCGGTTGGGGCTTTCTACCCTTAAGACGCAATCCAAAATCGGTGGAGACCGGAAAAATCTGACGAACGGGAGGACGAAAAATTTCCCCTTCAGAAGATAGGGGGCACGCCCTAGTATAGAAAAATCAAAAAATAAGACACTTTGGTTGGGGCTTTCATCCCTTAAGACGGGGTTGAAAATTTCGAAAAATTCGTCAGGACGAACGAGGGGACGATAAATTTCACCTGTGAACGATAGGGGGCATACCCTAGTATATGAAAATCAAGAAATAAGGCACTTCGGTTGGGGCTTTCTACCCTTAAGACGCAATCCAAAATTTGGCAAGTACCTCAAATTGTGCCGAAAATCAGCCCAAGAGGTACCAACACCAATCAGAGTAAAAATTCACCGTTAAACTCCAAATCTTATAGTAAGACACCAAATTGGGGGGCTTCTGGGTCTTAAATCACCCCTCAAATTTTGAAATGGGCGAAAAGTTACCCCAGAACTTGCTTAGTAAGTATGATATTGAGTTTTTTCTTGTTGCTATGAATTTCTATTAATATTATCTACAACTTTTGTCTTGTAAAGTTTTTCGTCTGAAGTAACCTTATCGCAGGGGGTGGAGGGAATGAGTCGGAAACAACTGAAAATGGTCTTATTCTACATTCTTAATGATTTTGCACTGCACTTGATGGATCAATATAAATTTAGGAATAAACCTATGGCTATCGGGCATACCGAAAGGAATTTCTTCAAATTTTGGTATTTTCATCTCTATAAACACTACTACTGTTCCGTAAATGGGATGAATCAGTGGTACGAAACGTAATAAAAGCGTCCAGAACGCTAACTTGACCGAAAATTACAACCCTGTACTCCCCTACCAGTCTACCGCTTCTCCTTGAGCAGGGTGTGTGACCTTATACTACTCTCCAGGTCAGAAACATAGCCTAATCTGGCCCTTAAGGAGCAATAACAG